>JAGDQP010011647.1:0-32275 GCA_022664845.1 Lepisma saccharinum
AACAATTTGCCGCTAAAATTATAAAAATATCTTAAAATTTGACTGAGGTATACAAATTTGATTGTAATTTACGGAAAAAAAGAGTTAAAAATAAAACGGGATTAAACTTTGCTAAACACAAAACTGCACCCATTTTACAAATCCTTCGTATTTCATAAATGGAAGCGTTACTTTAATATTACTTAAATATTATTTTTTTTAAATTATGAAATTAAAAGGAAAACAAAAGAATATTCAAATTTCGGCTCTCCTGTAAAATGTTGCTAATATTTAATATTGAATTTAATTAATCAAAATCTAGATTCACATTCCACTCATCCTACAAGTTTTACCAATAACTGGATTCCTATTGGACCGTGATTGCGCTTGAGATCACATTTCAGAAAAAAAATTAGAATCCATTAAAACCAAACGTTATTACTTATTTTCAAATCGAATTGTCCATCGTTTAACAGAAATATTGATATACCTTAAGCTGTGTTCTCTTTCGGTACATTAATTCAAGTCTTTTCGTTGTTCACCTTTTTCTTGCCCTCACGGCATTTTTAAATAGTGGTTGGTTCAACTTGAGCGCTACCAAATTCACAGCTTACGTTCTCCGCCTCGTAGAAAAGCTTCTAAGTGTGTCACTTCTCCGCCCAGTGGCGCTGGTGTCCAGCTCCGGGATTGAAGAATCAATTAAAGTCTGCAAAGTGAAGAGAGACCGTTTTCCGAGGTGAATTTAAACTAGGTGGGCCGTGATGCAATGACGGTGTTTGCAGAGAAAGAGAGGGTGGAGTGCTCACAGACAGTTGAAGCTGTTTGAGAAGGAAATCACTTCATCACAAAATAAGAGAAGTTCCTCTACCAGTAGGGAAATTCCAGATTAAAGAATTGTGTAAAGGAATGAAAGAAATATTGGAAATTTCACACTAGTCATAGAAAAGCATTCATATAAATATTACATAATACGGTAGTTCGAATAACCTTGGTTAAATTGATTCAAAATGCAATTTAAATTTGAAAACAATTATCCTAAATAATTTATTATGAACTACATGAAATAAATAAACTTTCGTGATAATATTATAACTACCAGTGGAACAATATATATCTAATGGTATGAAAGTTAGTATCAATTGGTAAACACTTAATTGATATAAGAATATTAACTTTAAGTGCCATTTTACGAAAAAACAAAACAGTTTCTATAATTGTATTCACGTAAAAGCAACACGTCTCACCATTCATTAAAACCCAATAGAAGCACTAAATAATGTATTTTTCTTCGATTTGTATACATGTTATAGGTCTAATAACTTATATCGTTATTCCTGTAAAACGCAAGTTTCATAAGAACGGCGCTTAGTGCCTTATTTACATGAAGTCTTCAGTTCATGGCAAAAGTAATGTTGCCTTCTGGTACGAGGAAGCTCTCTTTTTGTCATTATTTCTGAAATAAGTTTTTAAGACGTTAAACACAACACATGGAAATATAAAGATAGTAAGGTCTTCAATGCAATGAATTTTAAATACCCATCACATAATAGTTGCACTACATACCCGAGGAAGTTTCAAATACAATCAACTGCTATGTTGCTCCATAATCATACCAAAGTCATCTTCGAATCCGAATGATTTGCAATCTGAGAAGTTATAGAATAGCATTAAAAGAACATTTCACAAACGTCTTTGAAATCGTGCTTTGTAATAAAACAATATGAGCTGTGAAATGATTTATGAACTCTTGGATTCCGAATCGTAAAACGGCGATTGAATATTTGAAGAAAATTTGACAGCTGTAAGATAGAACGCCAAATTTTCCTCTCGCATTTGGAGAAGAGAATGTGTGAACCTCGCCGTCATGTAATAGCATCACTGTTTGGAGAGAGGGAGAAATGGGGGAGGGAAAAATGACGAGAGAAAAGGAAGAGATAGCAAAAGCAACGGTCTACTTAACCAAACAGGTCAAGCGAAAGAGAAAAGTGGGAGTGCCAGCGCTTATATCGACGCCATTTCGAGTTCTCTAAACTTGTTGATTTAAGGAAGACTGCCGGAGGAGCGTGAATTAATAACATGGTATTTTCCTATGCAGAGCTTCTAACACAAACCTTTTAATCATGATAAATCCGGAAATTCACCACGTTGGTTTCAGTCGTGTGGTCAGTCTGTTCCTTCCCTCGTAAACGTCACAGAAACCCAAAATTCAATGAATAAAGTGCTTGTCTACATTTAAGGTCTCCAACACGAAAGCAAGGAGGCTAAAATTTGGATTTTTGATTGCATAACATGAGCGTACGATATATGTTAAGTTTCGTACATAGAGAACCGTATGTGTAAAAGGTTTTATCAGTAAAAATCGTTGAATTTCCGCGCCAAGATTCTTCATCACTACTCAATCGTTACGTTCGCACAGGTAAAATGACTTTATTGAATTATATTGGTTTTGAAAGAGAGCGCTCACAGGAGCGGTTCAGAATTGTTATATTAAAACTTTCTCTGCTGGTTTATTCAAGTGTTCAGAACATTTGAATGAACGTTAAGTAGAAAATTCTAGCTACTACACTTGTTGTAAGGGTGTGAAACAATTGCTCACAAATGAACACAAGAGTTTCCGGTGGATGAAGACACTATTAACTAGAATATCATATAACGGAAAAAACGTGAACTTCCTACATGATGCTTAGAAAAGAACGGAGCAACACATCGTACTTATCAATAAACAAGGCAAGACATAAGCTCATGCATGCCGCTGGTAATATTCACATGAGATGACTATGACTCAGTGGAGTCGGTAAGCAGTTATGTGCTGGGTGGCCTGCTAAAGATCATATCTTAGCAACATAGCTCAGCACATGGTACATCCTATTAATCTCGAGCGGTGGTTCAGAGGCATCAACACAAAGACTGGTGACAAGACTTTGAGGTACGCGCCAGTGCAGAGTCGGATTCCAGCATGACGGACGCTGTTAAGTATATCTAAAGCAGAAACACGTTCAGACGAATATGCGTGACAACCATAATGAAGTTTCGATAAAATGAGTGCGCCATAAATGCGGAACAAGGTTGTACGATCAGTACCCCAAGTGGGATGACTTAAAACACGTAACAAATTCAGAGCTCTGGTACAGGAAATTTTGATTTGACGAAGGTTACTACGCCAATTTAACTTACTATCCATGATCAGACCAATATATCGTACCTCCGCGACGAACTGCAGTTGTCTGTCTCCAAGAAAGGGATCTGGGTCCACGAAACAATTTCGTTTACGGCAGAAGTGTACACGGATTGTCTTCGTAGGTGAAAAACGAAAGCCAGTCTGGTGTGACCAGTCAACAAGACGATTAAGTGTCAACTGAATTTGCCTAGATGCGAGGTTGATATTCGCAGATTTACAGACAATTGTCAAGTCGTCAACATAAAAGACCTTGCACAGGAGAACGAATACAAGCCATAACATTAATCACTGCAATAGCGAACTGTGTTACGCTCAGCACACTACCTTGAGGTACGCCATTCTCCTGTAAATAACGCTCTGAGAAACGATCACTAACACGGACACGAAAATAGCGATATCTAAGAACATTTGATATAAAATAGGCCATGTGTTCCCTAATATCCCAGTCATAAAGCTGGCGTAGTATACCATATCCTCAGGTGGTATCATAGGCCTTATCTAAATCGAAGAACACAGTAAGAACGTGTTCATTCTGGAGCAATGCATTCTGAAAAATAGACTCTAACATGACAAGATTGTCGACAGTTGGACGATATTGGAGAAAGCTACACTGATCATTAGATAGGAAATTGTTATGCTCCAAGTACCACATTAGGCGTCGGTTTATAATTTTCTCAAATAGCTTGCAGACGCAGCTAGAGAGAGCAATGGGCCGGTAACTTGTGGGGTTTAGTTCATCTTTGTCAGGTTTCAGAAAGGGGATTACAATAACTTCTCGCCAACTAGCAGGGAAGCTATCAGCTTTTCATAGTGAATATCATCCAGTATAGGGGATGTGTTTCTAACATCCCGCAAGGCAGCGTCAAGTTCCCACTCGGTGAAAGAGACCTAAGGGTTAAAAATTATTAGAGTGGAAGCGTAGAGGTATTATCTCTGCCTGAAGCTTAATGTTTACGAAATTAGCACTATAGTGCTGAGAGCTGGATATTGCTGCGAAGGCTGCTCCAAGAAGATTAGCTATCTCTTCTGGGTCAGTATGCAAGACATTTCTGTGCTTCAGAGCGACAGTTGCCTTGCAAATGTCTGACCCGTTCCCACACGTCTCGGATTGGCGTTTGTGAATTAATGGAAGATACGTATTCACGAAAGGATGTTTGTTTAATGAGACGTCGAACATAAGCTTGTGACTGTCGAACTGAATTTAAATTTGCCGCTGTAGGATATCGGTTGAACACCCGTAGAGCGCGACTGCGTCGTCGCCGTGCTAGTTCGAGGTTATCGTTCCACCAGGAAACAGAACGCCGACGTGGCGTTCGGCCAGACTATGGGATGGAACATTTGGCAGCTCGCAAAAATTCATGGTTCAAATACTCAACCGAATCATTTAGTGGCAAATCTCCATGATCAACTAGTTGGACATGAGTTTCATATTTAGTCCAGTCAGCACGCTTTATATGCCAATGCGGTAACTTTCGTGATGCTTGATAAAGGTTTAAAAAGTTTAAAATTACTGGGAAGTAGTCACTACCACATAGATCGTCATGTGCACGCCATTCCAGCATGGGTGCAAGAACTACACTGCAGAGAGACAGGTCTATCGTTGAGTATGTACCACTAGCCAAACTAAAATGCGTGTTAGCACCAGTATTTAAGAAAACAAAGTTTGAAGCATCAATAAAATGTTCAACTATTCTACCGCGGACATCTGTACGAACACTGCCCCAAATAACGTTATATGAATTAAAATCACCAACTAAAATTACAGGTTGGGGTAACTGCTGCAAAAGATTCTGGAGGTCAAGGAGCTTAAAGTCTTGTTCCCTTGTGGTGTATAAATTCAGGATTGTAACATGCTGCTTAAGGTGGACGCGAACAGCAACAGTTTGTAGGGTCGTAGCAATATGGACAGGTGTTGAATACAGCGTGTCAACAGCACCAATTGCAACACCGCTACATGCGCGACCATCTGTTGGAAAATCTGTGCGATATAGTGTATGGTTCTTCAAGATCACAGATTAAGTTGTTTCAAACTTGTTTCCTGAAAGCAAACTACAACAGGGGAGAGATCTGATAACAAGACTTGCAGTTCTTCATAGTGGGAATAAAATCCGTTAAGATTCCATTGGAGCCATGCCATTAAGAGTGAGATGAAAGAGAAGTATTACCTTTTTAACCTAAAAGGTTTACCTCCCTCTCCGACTAGAGTATATTGCTAGTCCATCAGATTGTCCTCAATCAAATCGTAGTTTATGGATGATCTCGGCGCATGAAGGGCAGGTGGAGAATTTTTATCAGCTTGTTGAGTAGTAAGAACAGTAGTCAGACGTTTGATGCTGGACGCTAGTGGTGACATACGACTAGATCCTGAAATTTTACTGGCACGAAGAGTAGATACAGCCCGTGGAGTCCTAGAGATCTGTCTCTCAGGGTGCATCGACGTAACTTGATGATTTGGTGAGACTTGGCGATTGTTTGATTTGTCAGGTTGAGGTCCCTTAGTTTGAGTTGAGACATCAACTTTCTGGGTGCCAATTGAGACAGCTTTAACTTGTAGTCGTTCTGCTACTGTGGAAAACGCACCAAATGGAAGGGTGCGTTGAGACTCTCTTACTAGACGTTTTGCATCACCAGCAGGTATTTTCTCTAGAACCATAAGCTCCCGAATTCGTTTTTCCTCCTTAAAAACTAGACAGTCACGCGACCAGGTCATGTGCGCACCTTTGCAGTTAACACACTGAGGTTTCAGTGATATGCAAGGATCCGCACCATGGCTGCTGTTAACGCATATTCCACATACAGCATTGGTCGCATTACACGACGTGCTGGTGTGTACATAGTGCTGACATTTAAAACAGCGGAGCGGACTTGGTATATAAAGACGGACAGGTAAGCAATAGAAAATTGCCTTCACGTCCTTGGGGAGCTGTGGGGTGGGAAACGTCAGAATTAGCGAGCTCGTGTGTTCGCCACTATTTCTAGTTTTAATGTGTCTAACATTGACGACAAATTGACTGGCAAGTTCACTCTTAATCTCCTCTTCAGGGACATCTTGCAAGTCCCAACGCCCTGACTAAAGTTCAGTTGACGATGAGGTTCAACTTGAAATTGAAGTGAACTAGGTTACTTCAATTTCAGGAGATTAATTGTTTGCTTATCTCTAGACGTCTCCACTAACAAAGTGCGAAGCTTTTTAACATGTTTTAGCTCGCCTGCAACATGAGCACGTTGCCTTTGAATAATGAAAGGGGATAATCGCTTCAAACTACCTGAATTTTCTGTCTCATTCTTAACTTTAATTACAAGATATGATATTCGGTACGATACTTGTCTGTTCCTCTACTTCGATTTTCTTTTCCTTGTCACTGGTTGATTCATTAGCTGTAGGCGCCTTCATATTAACATCAGTGACTTTCTCTTCATTCTGTCTCTTCTTTCTACGCTGTTCTTTCTGCGAAGGTGACTTATTATTAGGATGTGGTGGGGTTATAATGAATGAAAGCCGTAAATGCCCACACTTACGGCTTCTTTCTTCTTCGTTCTGAGGAACCAACGAGGCTGGCGGGGACTCCACTATTTACCCATTGTCAGCAAGCTGGAAATCGAGGCGAAGTCAAATGACTTGGCGTCGAAATCACTTGCACTCCCGACTGATGGATACTTCGGACACCCATTTCCCCCAGCGTTGGCGAGACCATAGGTCCGAAGAGTTCCCCAATGGCGCACTTCCTATCCTCAACGAGCTAGACCATCCAAGATTCTGCTGTTAAGAACTAGGCGCTATCCAATGGTTCCGCCCCCTTTCCTCGGGTCCCAGGGGCCAGCGTCAATGAAAGTACATCCATAACACATCCTTTGACATAGCGTGGAAGTAGTAAGTCGTAGCACAAGAAAAGATGAAATAATGCCGAAACATCTGTGGATGAAAATGTTATGAAAGTATATGAGATGCTCTCTGCTGTTCCTCCTTTCAAGCAGCGAAGATCTTTAGCTGCGACGGCTGATGGGGTCGCCAATTCGCTACGCTGCTGTTGGCTTATTGCAACCAGCATAAGGCGGCTGGATGATGAGGTCGCCAATTTCCTACGCCGTTTAAATTTTCGTAACGGACGTAATACGGATTCGATACGAGTTTTTCAGTCCTTAGGGAAAATTGAATTTCCTCTCAAAGTAATAATGTTTTAAGCCTTAAAACTTTTATTGTGGAAGATCAATGTACTTCTTTACTACTGCAAAGTTTTCAAATTACTGAATTAGATTCTTCTCTATAAGATGGATTTTTCAATCATAAAAATAGCTTAAATTCGTTCATTGATTTCTACTTCATTGTCAATTGGTAAGGTGTTTACGTCATTATGTGTCTAGATATGACATCATTTGTGAAGATGTCGCCATAACTTTGAGCCCCTATAACTAAGAAACTACTCATGCCTCGCATTTTCGTCACAGTAACGTTTTTCATGTTTAAATGTAAATAATCACATCCCAAAACTTGCGTCATTATTTCTGAGACACACTGTATAGCCTACCTTCAGCATTTTTTCTTTGCAACGTTACACAATGTTCGTGATTATTAACTAAAATTTTTCGTTACGAGATACGATTTAATACCGCCCTTTCCACAGTCTCCTTCCCCCACCAACATCATATATGGTCCTCTACCGTCCGAAACATGGTAAACAAAGTCTTTGTTCAGCTGATATCCCAAATTATCATCAAATTGTAGCGGTTCTTGGACTATCCAGTTGCATCATTGGAACACACACGTAGTACTTTATATTTGTACTGATCGTTCTACAATATGTACTCTCCAGATAGCTTTATTGTGCACCGGTACAGAAATTTTATCATGTTTTAAGTCATTACTCAGAATAACATAACTCCTCTTAGGTCTAGAGAGCGGCTTATGACTGTTTCATGAATGTGCATAACTGTTTCATACTCATTAAAATCTGATTGTTGTTTTTGACTACGTGAAGTTGTGTTTTAGTAGTGAATGCATTTCATCTCGTTTTAATGTTATCCTGACAATTCCTCAAATACATCAATAAACTCATTTATGTGAAAACTTTCCTATTTCTGTTGTTTTATTGGTACTTCCGTGATTTCTTCAGAAGAGATATCCCGAATAAGTTAATCAACAAACTGTAAGTTGTATTTAACACCTGCATGAATATAACATTCACATAACACTAACTTTGGACTCCGGCACACAAAGATGTAGTAACGAATGCTATATGTGAAGTCATATTCTTTTACGTGTCTCCAATACGTTTTGTAAAACGATAGTGGCAATATTCTGATCAGCATCATTGAATGAAAGTATCTAGTTAGAGAGCATGCAAGCGCAGGTTTTTGTGCTTTAATATTTATTTATTAATTTAATATGTGATTGTTCTTTCTTATAAATACTAAATGTTTAACAATATTGAATTTTGTATCCGTTTAGTCATCGCGTATTTCTTGCCGTCTTTTTACACTGCAGTGTACTGTAGGATTCAAGGGCATTGTCAGGAAATTCTATCATAGCTGTAAAACTGTTTATTTTTCTCCATTATTTCTTCTTGCTAGAGAATGGAAGCCCCTCTATTGGTGAAGAGAACCTGTGCAATTTTCTTAGTGATTTTGGGGAGTCTTCTTTACACTGTTAACATATAATTGAGGTGTACAAATATCGAACGTGATGAAGGTGAGTCTACATAAATTTCTTCCCCTTCTCGCCTGTTGCATTCTTTCTTTTCTCGTATACCCACATCTGTGCCTTGTTTCAACCCGATTGAATCTTCGGCTGTAGTCTCTGGCATTTCTTTTATTGCTGCTTTTCTTATCTTTATTTGTTGCAATCTATGCTATTTGTCTTCATGCTATAAACGCGCGATGATCAAACTATTAAATACTGAGTGTGGCATAAAAAAACGTGCTTTTTGAATGCTACGAAACTGATATTGTGTCTTGTTGTAAAAATAAAAACACATCCACTTCGCCCTTAGATACTGCCATTTGTAAAAAATGCACAGTGACATTTATATTTTCAAAATGATCCCCAGCAGAGAACGACCATTTCGATGTTGACACTCGAACAATTTGTGTTGGAAATTGTCCATTGAACTTTACAATATCTGAATAGGAATGTTTCTGATTTCAATACGGATGTTGCATTTCGGCATAGCAATGATCTGTGGACGTCTTGCACACACATTTTGTTTAAAGACCCCCTTCCCTCAATCATGAAAGTAATCACAAGCTGTTAAATTTGGTAACCTGGCAGGGTAAGAGATGCCTTGAAGTGATAAAGTTTCAGAAAAATCGGCGTAGGGTTTTCATGGAAATCCGTGGATTCAGCACACAACACTGTGAATTTCGCGTTTGTAATTTTATTTACAATTCCAAATATTCATATGATTTTGTCCTGTATGAAACTTCAATGGAAGGAAAAGAGAAACTATATAAACTAAAACACTGGAGGCAATATTACAAATGATGTATATTTATATTCATTAGTTTTGCAAAGTTTGTTTGAGTTTGTGTCAAATAATAGAGAGTTTGCCATGGAAAGTAGTAACAGTAGGGAAAGTTGACCGGCTTCTGGTCATGCGTTGCCTTCCTGATGTAAATAGAACTGTAATAATTTAACAATGTACTGTAACCAAGCGTTATATTTTTACTTGGCATATGATAAAAATGTCTTGGGTTTCAAATAGAAATTCTGGTCACCCTAGTAGAAGTTATTTTCACGCTATTATTCTCTAAAGAAAGTTAAAAGTATTGAAGCTTGTTTAGCTCCTACCCTATAAAATTCTCGTGCGTGTGTACAACAATAAGAGAGAGCATTTTTCCTCAATAATGTTCAGGTTACTATCGACTGTCGCGGGACAAAAAAGGTAATGTTGTTCTATATATTTCAGTTTGTACGGAAATACAACATCTGCGTTTAATTTCTTCGTACGTTACCTTGTCCTGTCACAATCAATAATATAAAGTATCCTTTAAGCTAATTCTGGCTACTGCAGGGGAGAGTTCACCTCATGCAAACATACCCAACTTCACAAAGAATCATTAACTTTCCAGTCTTCCGAGATAAATAAATAAATGAAAAGTTACGAAGAAAACATGAAAGAGAATCGATTATATGCAAGAAAATTGCGAAAACGTGAAACATATTTCTTATTACTAAAACAAAAAAGAGGAGGAAGTTGTAAAAATTCAAAATTGGTAAAGATGACAAAGATCAAAATATTCCCTATCAAATTCTCCGATTTTAGCTGATTTCATCACATAATTAGGCATCTACCTCAGTATTTGTCCCGGAGACAAATAAAACGTACAGGATGGCGTCCCAGGCCTTATTTAGCATCCTACCCAAACGAAATTTTGTAGGTAAAAAGTGTTGATTGACAAGTCATTTATACAAATGTAATTGCTTATATAAACTACTGTAGACTCTGGACTATCCGGTCTGTGTACTATTCGGACTCGTTTTAAAATAATATTTCTTTTTAATAAAATATGACATAAAGTAACATGCTTTGTCAAAGCTGCGCATACTACGCTGTGTACTTGATATTTTGAGTAAGACATTATAAAATTTATCTTAAAATGTGTACAATACTGCACCTATTTTCATTTTTGCACTTTCGTTTTCTTTAACAAATTATTAAACCCATGGCACAGTACATAAAAATATTTATGGAGTACGGCCTGCATCAAGAGGTCAGAAAAAATGAATAAGAGCTGGTTTTGGTATAAAAATAGTGTTTGTAATTGGATTGGTGAGGAAGGAAGTGAGTATTCCCTATTGATTGAGCTCCGGCTTGTCAGGCTTTTCTGTTATCCGACCTCCCCTTCCACCACATTAGGTCGGATAGTTGAGACTCTAATGTGTCTCATTTACGGTGCTGTTACACTTCCTTAAGAAAAATTAAATTCGTTTTTATAAGTGATTAAACATTTATTACAATGAGATTTCAGTTATCATAAATATTTTTATAAAAGTTGGAATAATTACTTGATCCGACATATTTTCTTTTGGATATAGGACTCTTTACATATAGGACTCTTTTTACGAATAATATAGTCTTGTTCAGAAGTTCAGTGTTTTTGATCTTAATTGCAAGACGTGCAACTATGTTTTGTTGTCACTCTTTACATGACACAAGAAATGCTCAACTCTAAGTGGAACTATTTTAAACCATATCCATTTTATTATTGAGGTATTTTGAATGATCGTAAGAATCTCATAAAGATACAAATTACGACGACATATTCGTTTTTTTTTTAATTTTACTTTTAAATAAAATAACTGAAGATTGATTTATTTGACTATTCAGAATTATGAACTATGGTGGAACTTTTCGAATGAATAATCTCGCACAAAATTAAAAATGCAATCGCATACACAAGAATTAAAGATTATGATTATTTAGTTCATGTAATTTGATGTATAATTAAGTGATATATTCATTTACCACTACCCTGAATTTAGTTACAACAGGATAAAGGATTTTCTACATATCATACTTAACGGGAAAATATATCCATCTTTAAAACAAAATCAGATATTGCCTTAGTGCATGAGGACGTTACTGTATGAATATTATAGAAGGGTTGCGTGATGTGTTAGAGGTAAAATATTTTAGATATAATTTCAAAAACTTCCAAACATTGAGTTTCAGAAGGCATATTCGTTTATTCTAAACAGTTGGAACATCCCCAAGGTATGTTTGACTTTGTTTATACTCTCAAAGCTCTTTCTAAGCGTATATCGAGTTCAATTTTTTCGTAAACAACTTGCTTAAAAGGAAGAGAGAAGAAACGGGGGGAAAAAAGAAGAGAACAAAACAAAATCGACGGTTTTCTCCTGAAGGCTATCTTTTCCCTTTCGTTCGTTCTTTCTTTAATCTTTTGGGTATCTCACAATCTTATGTCAACATGCTTACATTACTTCCATATAGCCGATAAACTAAGTTATCTCATGAAGAAGTGAAAGTTTTGTCTTGAGAAGGATAACTTCTAATTAAAATGTCAAAGATAATATTTGGACTGAAAGGGTTTGGAGCTTTTATATTTTCCATATATCTATATTCAGGAATAACTTAAAATGTATTATAACGTCCGTCTTAAGGGCAACTACATAATAGCAATTTCTCACTCTATTCATTAAGCACCTTCAGTTTTTCCTAAATATTGAATGAACGACCAACAGCACTGAGAACGAAATAAAAGAGAAAAAAGAAATTGCGTATCAGATCTCGGACCTCATATGTAGGTACGTTGAGATTAAAGCTTTTCTGGATTTATATCTACATATCCGTAATTTAAATGATGGAAAATATTTTGAGTCTGAATAGAAACAAAGATATCCTGCTGATACTGCTAAAGAGTGCTCTTCTGTTGAATATTTTACACATTTCTTGATGGACCTGTATTATACTAGTTTATGCGCTAGTAAAGTGTTAAATATATACAATAAGTGCCGGAAACTTGTCACGTCTTCGTGCGTGAACGTGAATATTAACCACTTGTTATGTATTTGAGTTTTCAACATTTTGGGGAAAAAATCAAGTATACATTAAATTCAAAATATGCCCTGTTAAAATCAGGGAAATTGAGACTAAGATACTCCAACAATAATAAAACTATTTTGGATTTATTTATGCCCTTCAGGCAACTTCGATTCCGGCCAAGATAGGATAGCGGTGAAGAGTTTGAAAGGAATTAGAACAGAGAGTAGTTTGAAGGCACCATGGGGCATTTGTCTAGTGTGGCTGAGGAAAACACCTGGAAACAATCTTAGAATGGGTAGCTATTGTGATTGTTCTCAGGACCTTCTGATTAATAAGCTAACGTTCTACAACTAACATATGATTGTTTGGCTATAAAGACGATTATATTCCATTCTATTTTATTGTAAATTCCTGCAAGTTTTTGATTATAAGACTACATAAGAAACTTTTAAGAAAACCACGCAAAAAAACGTTCTATGAAATTTAAATATTACAAACTAAAATACAATTATATAATAACTACATGTACCTATAGTTTATATTGCGTTAACATGCATTGAATGAAAACATCATCACTTACCTTACTTTGTAATATATGTTAAGTTCATATTTCGATAACTTCTTGATCGTTTAGAAATATAGTGAACGTATTAACCTATACTGTCACAATATTTTAAATCTTCTGTATATTGGCTATTTGACATTCTCCATTGATTAAATTTAATAATTTGAAGCACGATAAACTCAATTTACAATACCAAATAATGCTATGGAATCTTACAATTCAAACTAGTGAAAGCCTTGATAACATTGTCGATTTCATTGTTGCTTTACATATGAATACCAAGAATTGCTGTGCACATAAACAAAAACATACAATTCTTTAAGTTGTTTATGCTAAAAATGTACAAGAAACTTATAAAAAATCAATAATTGTTAAATCATAATTTCTCAATGCAAATCGTTAAATTTTGGAAAATAGTTTTGAAATGTAAAAGGTCTAAATTTAATGTGTACGGTGTCTATGCAACGGCAGAGAAGAGTAGGCTGAAGCCAATTAATCCGGTGAATGTTGTTAAACTGATAAGGAAAAGCGTACCTCGAACGTAAAACTTCGGTAAAATTTATTTTATATGGGCAGTCTAGTAACTTTGGACGCCCGTCACGATAGTTCATATAAATCTAGTTAAAATCCACTAACACCCATCCCCCTTCCGGGACTCGAACCCGGGACCTTCAAGTTAATACTTTAGACCGCACGTCTACCCGGTCGGCTACCGCGAACGTATAGACCTGACTGTGAAAGTGTAATTGAAGTGGAGGATGAGCCGTTTCCATGCGTGTTACAGGACATTATACTGCATAAATACTGTGAACAGAAAATATATCGACACATTGGACAATAATATTGGTTGTAACAGTGGAGAAGATACTGTACGTGGTTATGATAGTTTCAACAGTTCGGGAACTTCATTTCCATCACATAACGGAATTGCAAGTGAAAGTGAATTATTATCAAGTGTGCGTAGTGTTCCGTTCCGATGTGCTTTAATCACTTCTTTTAAATTCCACATTCGCAATTTGATGACGAATAAGAGACTCAAATGTCACTACAGTGCATCTTCTCTTATGATATATATGGAATCTGTACGTAGTGAACGTGTTCATATATGTATATTGTTTAACGCAAATGTCTTGTAGCTGTTTTCTAAATCAATGTAATACTTGTTTTCCACATACCTTTATTTCTCGTGTTGATCTGCTAGCCAAGAATGTCTGTATTGTTTCTTCAGCAACTTCGTGCTTCTAATCATTCGAACATCGTTAGTAGACAGATGCTGGGTTTTACTGGTCAATCACTTTGATGGATGGTAGAGCAAACAGAACTCCGTATTTTCAACTCATTTTAGTCGGTTCTGTCCGTTGGAGCTGGAGTACTTCACTTGTAAGTAGAACTAACAGCGAGAGGCAGTAAATTTTCATTATTTCAGAAAGTATAATTGTGGATTTGTTCAGTTTCTGCCATCAGCCTCTCAATAGACTCCCAAATAAGAACACTTAATTTCACCTTTCTATTGACAATATTATGGATTAATTCAATAAATAGTAGTAATTACAGTTATTCCAGATTTAAATATAATTTAATTATTCCTTATGATTATGATTATCATTATTATTGAGCTAATCCTGGTAAAACGTAAGACATTTCTAAAGGAGGTAAAACGAAATAGAGACTATATATGGAGCTTACATTCTAGGAAATGTTAACAAACGTCTGAGAATTATGATTGATGTTGAGGTATCAACTAACTTATGTACATTTTTCTATTGATGCGTAGTAACTCTGAAATACTCACTAAGCATTTTTTGACTCAATATACTGGATAACAGGCAGTATCGCACAAAAATCTAAAAGAAATAGGTAGATTTATTTGTTCTTAATGAAATAGGGTCAGAATTACTCACTAATATAGTTGTGTTGAATGCTAACGCCTGAAATATACTTTACAACCTTAGAGGGTGGCATTTATAAACATCGCCATTCATAAAGTGTACAATTGTTTTACTTTTGAAGGGTGAACACAGTGACATTCATGTCATATGTGTGCGTTCGTGGGGGAGGTGATATCAAGCAATTTCAAATATGCACTCCTGACTACATGTGATGTGGAACAGTCGTTTTCTTAATAACATATGTTCAGAGAGAAGTGGTGTGTAATTACGATGGGCAATTTCAGAATGTTAATGTTATTTATTGAAATAAGAAGGAAAGAAGTAAATAGCTTGTTGCTCGTTGGTGAGTTATTAGCTATGTGTTTGTTTCTGAAGAATTTCCACCAAAACTATTTTTGTGTGTTAATCACATGTTTTGCCTGTTTACACATGAACATTTTTCACTTTTAAGCACCTAAAAATCCGCTTTAAAATTATTTTTAGAAGTGAAGATGAGAAAGACCACATATAAATTGTAGACCTGATTTAGAAACACTCCAATGTACTTAATTGTACGTAGGCATTGCTTTAGTAGACATAAGATTAAGTTAATTATATAACCTTACAACTTGCTGTGAACATATCGAAAAATGAAAGGAGCAAACTTCAGCAATATTTACTTCAACACTAAGTACATTAAGTATGGAATTTTGTTAACTTAAAACCTAAAAGTATTATTAAGAACAAAACATTACATACTTTTAATTAGGCGAACACAAGCTTTAATAACACTTGTCCTCTGCCATCGTCTGTATTTACATGGTATTATATATTTTTTTACTGTTATTGGATAAGGCAAAACTTCTACCTCTTATGACATGTTATAAGTTAGTATAGTGCTGATCACAGAAATGAAGGTGCTCGAATCAGTACCCACGTAAACTGGAGAACATTAGAGCATCCACAGGCAGTGACTGAGGACGAGAAGATAGGAGCAACATATCTTGTCGGATAGTTAAAGGCCGATCAGAAGAACGTCAGACACTATTTACCTTTCGAGTTAGATTAAGGCAGTAATGCGGCGGCAGTCTGCCACAACATTCGGCAAGTTTTTAGTGAAGAAGCAGTGAGGATATCAATTGTTGTTTCTGCTTTCAGAAAATCAGTGACAGAGACTGGAGATATGAAGATGCTCTTGATGTCCATCAGTGATATCCAAAGGGAATCTCAGCTAAGTCAAACGAAACATCCTGATTCAGCCGTTGATGAACTAACGGAAACTTTTCCGGTACGCAGGACAACAGTTGAAAGAAGGTTCAAATATCTGGGCCTTACAACAAATTTTGATCGCGGGGTTCCATATGAGTTCAATGCAATTTAACAGAGCGGGAGAGTCATCGCAACCTGTGTTTCCTTGCTTTCCAGGTGCAAAAATGACATGCTCTTCACGTCCATTGTCACCTGTGATGAGAAGCGTGTTCTGTATACCGGCACGTAAAGTGTCGAAGGACTGAATGTCGTGTTTCTAAACCCACTATGTCTGAAACAGAATATCATCTCAAGACGAAAGTGTTCTGCTCAACGGATCAATGGAAAAGGTAAACTGATGAATGTTTGCCATTTCTTTCTATGGGTTGAGAAATACATCATAAAGATTTCTAGGTTAAAGTGGACTCGAATGCACTTGTGTCGCTACTAACCCAGGAAATAAAGGTTTTGATGTCGGGAATTATTAGGAGAAAGCTGAATCTTGGCCAGTTGTTACATCATTACTAGATGCACATTTTCCCAAAGGTCCCCGCCGCTCCTCCTTGTGCTTGCCCCAAATTCCCCCCCCCCCCCGAAGTACAAATTTACAGACTTCCAGAAATTGTATTGTATCTCCGTAACAAAGAGACATAGCGATATGATTCTGTTTTTGTTATAATTCCTAGATGACAGGCTACAAAAATGGTTATCATGAGTGTTGAGCTATTGCTAGTAGTTTTGCCGTAATTTAGATCCAAAGCGCAAAATAAGGATCTAAGTAGTTTTACTTTCAATATTTGCACTTTTTACGGTGTAGCTTCTTTTAAACTCATAATATCAAAAACCTGTTCGAAATAAAAGTTCTTGCCTGTTTCATCAGCTTTAAAATGATGTATATATCAATATGGTCGAACAATTACTGTGTTAGCTATTGAGGTAGAAATGACGAGCAACAGCGAGCAAACAATGATTTTCCTTCTATGTGTATCCTATCCACATTAGGCAGTTGTGAGCTGTCGACGATTATGACAATATATCTTTGCTATGTAGTGGCAAGTAAAATAGGTGATGAATTTGTAGTGTATTTCGATGGTCTTTTCATGTGATATATCACGTACCCAGATAGCATGCCAGCTTTCAACAAGGTTGAATCACTTCAAAATTGCTATGTGGGTAGTGAAATAAGAGAAAGAATGTAGGCACTTCAATTGTAAGCTATTTCTGTACTTAGCAAGATAAAATAGAACATCATAGAATTTATTACGATAAGGTTAGTCATATTTCTATTATTTGGAAATTACATTTTAGTTGGTAGTTTTAGTTTTTAGTAAAACTTACCTCTGAAGATGTGGTATTTTCAATTGAAAGTTGTAGGATATATTTATTATTTTTTGTCAGAGCGTAGTAATCAGTTATCATTTAAAATAAACTTTTTTTATCAGCATCTTGTGATAATTTACGTAGTGGAAATAATGCATTAAACTTACCAAGTTACTTATTTATTAGCAATACAATAAAAGAAGAATGGTAGATTTTGATTTATTGTGTTCTTAGTAGAAATATCTTGAAAAAGAAATTGTAATCGTTGAAAGAGAATTACAGACATTATTGAGGATAGTGTGAAATGAATAGATACACCTCATGAAAAGTTGGAAGCAGAAAGTACTATTCGGGCTCACAGAGTGTTCATTCAGAACTATGCAAGGCATACTAACATCAAAGATGATTAGAAATCAATGTAGACCGATAACCCATATTATCTTTCAACATATTCAACTTTTTCAAGGAACTTAGAAGAAACGTTCGATTTAAAAAGAATTTGCATCATTTGTGGGAAAGAATTCAGTATTAAAACTGCAGAAAGCGCAAGAAATGTTTTTATATGGTTGTGACTTAAGAAATGAAAGAAAAAAATATCATGAAATGTGACTTACGAAATCATGAGCGGGGATAAAGGGTAAGGGCTAGGCTTCGTATTGTGAGTACCAGAAATACAGTGCCATGGAAACGGTTCCAGAGATATTTAAAGAATTAAAACAATTGGATTTGACCAAAATAGAAACCAGGAATTTATTTTGTATGTTATGTGAGTTTATATAAAAGAGTGACGAATGCCAGTACACTCTGAATGAATTAAAATATATGTATCTGGTCAAGAGGATGGCTGTCATATACAAACAAACATCTTTAATAACATTTTAAAGATCGGATAATGTATTTCAAATGTTTCTGGGAGGGGAAATGTACTCTGCTTATCGAACACGGCTCATAAAATCATGTATCAGTGACATAATAACAGGAAAACTGTCCCTGCTACTGGACGGTTAAGGATAGTATTAGATGCAGCCAACATCATACGAGAAGACATACAGAGGATGATGGCTTATAACTGAAGTATATACCCAGATTTCATTGATAGCAAGACTAACGGGCAGAACCTCATTTCAGGTCTTTGTGGAGAGTGTAATTTGATTTGATCCAGCTTGTAGGATTAAACAAGAGATGTGGATAGAAATGTTTCATGAACAATCTTATTAGTAACTATGACAAGAGTGAATCTATGTGCTTTAAACCAGTATAATTTATAAATTTTAATCCTAGTACTATTTACACGCCATTGTGTTTGACAACAGATCAAGGTAGAAAACTCAGCTGGTGATCATCATCACATTTGATCCACCTATGTTGAATTGAATTGGATTGAATTATGACCTTCAGGCATCTAGGAATAGAGTAGGATAAAGGATGAACTGTGAACCCGAATAGTTCTTTCTCCTTCCCACTTTTCATGCAGTCCATTGTACTTAAAATTTTCACAAGATCCTGACACTTTCTTTACAACGGTAATCGATTACCACGCTCTGTTCGAAGATAATAAATATAACCTACAGCATTCAATTGACAATACATCATCATCAAAGGTAAGCTATAATAAAAATTAAAATTACCAACTAATATGACTGACCTTATCGTAATAAATTTTATTAGGTTTTATTTGCTTTTCGTGAACAAAGAAATAGTTTAAAATTCACGTACCTTCTTTTATTTCACTACCCACATAACAATTTCAACCTGACTCAAAAGTTAATCAAGCTTACTTTGATAAGTGGTATGATGACTTGATGCAGGTTTAGCAATTTAAGCCAAAATGTTTAAATTATGTCGCATTAAGCACTTTAGTTTACAGAAATCAAGGTTGAATTATCCTTGCCAGGACAAGAAAGGAAAATAAATTGTACTTCTTAAAAAAATAAAAGCATGGTTCTGGATATGAATTGAACCGAGGGCCTTTGTCACACTAATCCGATGCTGTAGTCACTAGACCATGGAATCACACGTCCGAGTTCGAATTCGAAGCATTGTTTATACTTAGTCCAAGTAATCAGATCGCAGGCACCTCTAGTAATTGGCGAAGATTAGACAACGTCGAAATAGGCGTTGCACGTGATGGAACTTTAGTGCATTGAGACGACAGTGAAAGTGCAACAACAAAAATAATAATTAATGTGACAAGATTCCTCGCATAGTTGCTGATTTCAAGCTTGAATTAGCTTCGTTACAACAAACAAACCACTTTGTTTTTTTCCAAAAAGTTTATTTCATTCTGGGTTATTAAGTTCAACAAAATATCAATCTTAACAAGCTCGACGTAAGTGACGGACAACCTTGTTGCAAGCTGGCATGCTATCTGGGTACGTAATATATCACATGAAAAGACCGTCGAAATACACTACCAATTCATCACCTATTTTACTTGCCACTACACAGCAAAGACATATTGTCATAATCGTCGACAGCTCACAACTGCCTAATGTGGATAGGAGACACATAGAAGGAAAAGCAATGTTCGTGCGCTGTTGCGCGTCATTGCTACCTCAATAGTTAACACAGTAATGGCTCAACCACATCATATATACATCATGAAACAGGCAACAACTTTTACTTCGAACAGGTTTTTGATACTGTGAGTTTAAAACAAGCTACACCGTAAAAAGTGTAAATATTGAAATTAAAACTACTTAGATCCTTATTTTGCGCTTTGGATCTAAATTACGGCAAAACTACTAACAATAGCGCAACACGCATGATAACTAGTTTTGTAGCCTGTTATCTAGGAATTATAACAAAAAAAATAATTGTATCGTTATATCTCATAGTTACGGAGATACAATGCAGTTTCTGGAAGTCTGTAAATTTTTACTTCGAGTGGGATTGGGGGGAAGTACAATGAGGAGGGGTGGGGACTTTTGTGAAAATGCGCACCTAGTAATGATGTAACAACTGACCAAAATTCAGCGTTCTCCTAATTATTCCCGACAATTGCCCTTTTTTCCCTTTATTTCCTGGGTTATACCGTGTATGGAACACAGGACTCCATGATTACAAGTCTGTGAACGTTAGTACTCACCTGCCAGGAACACCTAATGTTAATATTATTCGAAATATACTGCCTGTTTCTTCTTATGTTTCGTTACATTCCCTAATGTTCTAATGCACTGACATATCGAAGCGTTCGAGGCAGAAGGTTGTAAGTGTATTCTTTAAAAAGTTCATGCAAATTCCCAAAGACTTATTTCGCTTCGAAAACAAATATCATGTAATATTTAGTTAATGTAAACGCGACGATTTTCTACGTTTACAGTTTTTAACAGTGGAAACGAAAATTTGATATATTGTATAAAAAGTTATTTAAGAATTCAAAGTTCCAAATACTGTACGTTTTACAACAGTAAAACATTTTAAAACTACATTTTTATTAAATATTACAAAATATTCACAAGTTTCCTAGTAACTCAAGAATTTATCTTCTCTCTGTGCCCAAGTAATTTATTTTCAACATACATAAAAATTGATCACTGGCTTGGCCGGTTGGGGATTCTACTCATTTAACTACCAATGCAAGAGCAACTTTCGGTGTACATGATCCATTTCTCGCGTCTCAACTGAACTAGTAACCATACTGGTGTGGATGTTAGGGTCCTTAACATGCATTATAGAAGATTTTGTTTCGAAATTGAATAGCAAATATGCAGTTCTAAAGTATGATAGGATATTTTACTTTCTTAGATGGTAGCGCATCCGACTACAAATCGGAAAATTCGAGCTCAAATCTCCGCCCGGATGTTGTATAATTTTCTTTAGTGCTTCCGTACACGGCGTTCTGAGGTGCATTCAGTCTCCTATCAAGTTGAGTACATCAGTGTCCTTGGTATAGGAGGAAAAGGCGGTCGAGCAACGGACTGACCATCCCATCTCACTTCGTGATGTTGGTCGAGAATATATTAAGGTTAACCTCCATAGGGGATACTTTTTTCCTTTACTTTACAAAAGGTTTTGCATAATATACTATATTTTTGCCTGTATCCGATTACTTTATGAACAGACATACGTTTTTTGTCCCCTCCATCTATAAGCTCGAACTCTGAAATGAACCCTAGAAATATGCGTCTATTATGGAGTGTACAATATTTCATAAAGATATTAAGTACGGTATAAGAACACTAATATACTTGCTATTATATACATTATTAATAAGATATTCTAACATTCAATGCAGTTCTTTTTTCTCCCAGTGCTTAAAATGTAGAATGGAATCATAGTAGGTTGAATTTACGAAATGTATTCAAATATTTTCTGAATATTTTTCCAAAGTTTACACAAGTATAATTCATAAAATATGATTCCAGGCTAACTAATAGTCAATCAGATTTCTGACGAACAAATGCTCTATGTGCCTCTTGGTGGGTCCCGCATTGCAGTATCCTCGATCATGATGTTATAACAACATGGTTCAGATTAACATTAAAAATAAATAGAACATGTTAAGCAGCATCAAGTGTTAGTTTATTTATTAACTCTGTTTCCAACTGTTCAAATGTGCTATTTGACATTATATTGTGAAGCCTAAAATCAATTCACAAGCAACACCTGAATAAACAGCTGCGGTGTTGTCTGTGGAATAGCGGTTTGGTAATGCTTTCGTCAATCCGTTACCGTCATTACGTCGGTAATAGAGTGTGATGAAGATCCAATAAGTTTAAAAGCACCCAAAAACGTATTCGTGAGAAATAATTTATTGATAGTGTGTTTCGAGTGTTGATCCAATTAAAACTGTGATTGATATGCAGAGGGTTAGAGATTTGTTAATCCTGTAACGAAGTGTGGGTTTTTGGTAACAACCTGAAAAGTGAAACGACTCGTTCAATGAGGAGTGGATACACACAATATTTTATCTGCGTACTGCGTTGGATTTCACAAGTAGGTCACGTACATTAAAGTAAATAAAGCAAGCGTGATTGTGTGATACGTGTAATGAATTAACTTTAGTTGTAAGATGAAATACAAACGAACGTTTTGAGTTGAGTGATATCAATGGATGAAGAGATGTCTCTCGAATTTTTACAGAATTCACTTTTAAATTTTCAAATTTGAACCGTTTTGTAACACTTTTTGTGTTCGATGATAAGAATATTTTCTCCGGCTGCAATAAGTTAGGGAGACAGGGTGAGAAGAAAGACGGCCAGTGCCTAGTTTTAAAAATACCATCCCGAAATTAGCTCATAGTTATGAGAAAATCTTGGAAAATTTCAGTCAGGATGGACACGCCGCTGAGATGGATCCCAGGACCTTCCAAGTGCAAGGTCAACACTATCAACTGAGCTACGGCCGCTCGATCTGGAATACAAGAGTCCATTTGAATGTGTATAACAGGAATATCATGTTAATTTATACGTATTTGACTAATAATAGCATTATTAATCTGCTGTGTGCATATATAGTTAAGGATGCACAACTTGAAAAATAAAAATATTCTTTCTTAAATAACATTTTTGTTGGAATTAATGTGAAGAACTTACCATTTATTTAATATTTTTGTTTTGATCTGAGTAGATAGCTTGGACATAAGCCCGTCACTCGAGTTAAATATGAAGTTCGTCCATGATTATTCTACACCGAACGACCGTAGTTCAATTGGTAAAGTGTTAGCTAAGCAATAGGAAGGTCCTGGAAAAGATCAAAATGCTACCTACAAACTAGGCCCTTGCTATGGCTATCTTCCAATATCCTGTCCTACACACGCATCTCTGCCTGAACATGAGATGCTTAAAGGTCATGAATAAATAATTTTAATAAACAATCCCACAATCGAGGACAATGGTGGTGAGATAGCGACCAGAGCCTTAGTTAACGTACCATCCAATCATTCGACTGAGCAAAAGAAAAAGCCCTGGAGAATCTGTCAGGATAGAATTCAACAGATCCTGAACCTGTGTACCTCGTTAATTACGTTTAAAATTCATAGATTGTAACCAATCATGGTGCTTGGGTAAAAACTAAGCATGTCGTGCAACTGACTGACTTTCCTTACACATTAATAGATAAATGATAATTCTGAAGGCATCTGGTTATTGATAAAGATATTTTACAATGCAGAAGAAACACAATATTTATTTACTGCTAAATAATTAGATTCAATTAAAGGTCAAGTGAAAGAAGGATACAATTTTAACATTACATAAAATAACTACAAATGTAATCCTTCATAAATAATTAACTAATTTGTTTTTACTTAGAGATGTTGAGCCATCTTACAGCCATTATAATAGCTTACTAGTGCATTTTAAATTACAATTACTGTTTGGAATTGTGTTGAATTTCTTTATGTAATTTCGGCATTGTTTTGCTCTGGCCGGGTTGTGTTAGGTTAGAGAAGAAGGAAGGTAGCAATCAAGATCTTACTTTAGATACCATCCTGGCTCTCTCCTGGTGAAACTAACAGAAATCCTGGTAAAGCTTGGTCAGAGTAGTCGGCCGAGGAGTTCGAACCCGCGTAGCTACTCACTACTGATCTAAATTAAATTTCTGGTTATGCTTTAAACAGTTATTTTATTGTTTCTCCCAAGTAGGCAAAGTAATTGAAATATGTTACTCTCTTCACTAAGTAGTTTAATTGTAAGGTCGCAGACAGACAAACCAATAATCTATCTGAATGGAAATCATAATGGTTTATGGTACATCGGGGGAATTCGGGTCACGGGGTAAATTGGGTCACTTTATAGCTTATTGTGTATTGTGGATGGCAAGAGTAAACTGAATGTAACACGTTTGACAGCACTGTTACCACCTTGTAGACCAGTGAAAAACTGTGGTCTTCCGTGATGGGGTACCACTCCCAGTTGTAAGAGCATTAATTACCTGAAGCGCACTTCAAATCAACAAAGCTGTTTCTAGATCTAATAGCGTCAAACCAAGAAAGACCAAAAAAGCAGTTTTTTACTGTCTACAATCTGGCAACACCGTGGTGTCAAGAATGTCCCATTCCGTTCTTTTTAACCATCCAAATATATAATTAACCTGAAAGCTTCTCGTTTTACCTCCGGTCAGTAGCTTTGAAAGTAATAAAAAAGGCTGTTAAAAAAATTACGTTAAGATCATTCAAAGATCTTAAATAAAATAGAGTTTCCTAGAATGAGTGGTGAAAGCATGCTACACAGTCAATTCCAAATCCTTTCTAACTTTAACTTATGACATTAAAATATCTGAAAAGCTGGAAACAAATGAACGCCATGACACATCGAAGATGTGTAACAACCTTACCTTAATGCTGAAAGCTACTTTTGATCAATCAGTGGCATGCCTGATAAACATTATTTCTTCCTCGAAGAGGAGGAACATGTCATACCTGCAATTGAAAAGGAAAAGATAATTTAATATTCCAATAACATAACCAATGTTTTCTAATTGTTAACTGTTACAACTTTGGAAATTATACCAGATATAAATTGTCTATCTGAATTATTTATTTACTAATTCTATGCTTTTATTACGTTCATTTTTAAATACTGATGTAGGAGAAAGTCGGAAGAGATTGAGCACAAGTTAAGAACAAAATCACTAAAATTCCATTTTGTATGCAAACGTCCAAAACATTACACAATATATTCTTTAGTATCTTATACACAACTACATGCCATGAATATTTGATATAATACAATTTATGCTTAATGACAATGATTTTTAAAACTCTTAATTTGCGCGAACTCTTCTACTAGGTTAGGTAAGATCGTGCACATGAGTGGGAGAGACTGGGCATCATAATAAGATAACATTCGATACTACGAACTATATAAACAAATATAACAAATATAAACTACTTGTTGTGATCCAAAACAGTTTATTAGCTAAAGCAGCCTGAATATTCCTATTAAACCTTACATTTCTTACCCTTGGCAGTGTTTCTAAATTTTACTAATACATTCGTAAGTGTACAGAGGAAAATAATGTTATCTTCTTCACACAGTGTATTCCTCTGTCAAGTAGTGAGCCAGAACCAAAAATGACACCAAACCCTTGCCCTGATTAATACGTAATTTTGCACAATCTCTCATCTCATTGTATTGAATGAATGTATTAAACAAACTCTCCTACTTAACGCTTGACCCAAATATCTTAATTAGGGAAGAGAGTTTACGCCACACATGGCTTGGGTGATAATTTCCAGAATGACTGCAAATTACGTACAACACAGTTCTAGCAAAGAACAAGCTCAAGTACACCTTGATTTAAAATAATTTAACATTAAAACATTTCCTTTGAAAATATTTAAAACGCTTATGAAAAGTCAAGCAATTTATTATGGCGAAGAGGCACAAAATTAATGATAAGTTTCAGCGACCATCTCTATCAACACAAGAATTCAACTGACGAGTCTACTAGTAACGTATTGACTTATATTGCATACGCAGCATGTTAGTCCAATTCCTTCTTGTCTTTCCAGGACCTGCGCAATATCTCCTACCGTGCAAACTCTCCCGGATGTATCATAGTTGTAACCATAACTTATAGATATTAAACTATTTATTACAATCACCTTATACGACTATGTACTTAGCTTTAAAAAACAGAACAACTTATATAATATAACAGTTTAGACAGTCTAAGAGTGTCTTCCTCTAAGTCAACCTAAATGCCCAAAACAACTCAGAATTCTATTGAGCTTTTATGTTTCCTCTAAGGAAGATACTGTTAGAATGTCAAAACTGTTATACCTTAAACTTTTGTTTTAATAAAGTGTATAATTTTGGCAGCTGATAATAATAAATTTTAAATCCTGCTGGTTTATTTATCATCACATGCCTTTTTGTTCAACGTCATTGACATTCGCATTGTAGTAATAAACGCCAATTATTATCTTTTCCACACATATTTCTCTCAACATAAAGTTAAGTAATAAAAAAATAACTAAATTAAATTCGATTGGAGATTTATACACTATATTAAACTTTGATGTTCAACAATATCTAGAAACGAAAGATCATACATGTTTTTATAGAAAGTCAAAATAGTAAGAAAAAATTTAGTATACCAGACCGAAATTTTTTTTCGATGAACTCAAAGGATTTTATATTTGTATCGGTAATATAGAAAGGGGAGAGGGGGAACATTTGAACACAGTGTTGGGCAAATTTAAGTTTGCTTCCTCACACAAAGAATTTGTTCAAAGAGATAAATAACATATGTATGGGAACATTTACCTCTCGCCGAAGAAAATGACGTACTTCATGGTGACCTTAAAGCAAGGGCAGGAACTGGGAGGCTATCGTTCAAAGGTGCCTCCCTAGGGTGTAAATTTTAACAAGGGTGGGGTAGCTTTGAACTTGGCTGGGGCAGTTTTGAACAAATCCTTAGTTTTATTACAGCCATTCAACGAATATAAATTACGTAGTTGTTAATCAGCTTTGAACTTACTTGCTTGCTTGTTTCTTTATTGATGTTTTGAGGATCGTATAACCATTATGAATGCATAAACTTTGAACTTGTAGAAATTTTGTAAATACCTTACACATAGCCTAATTGAAATGCTTTAATCGGCATAACGAAAAGAACGAAACAGTGTTAATAATAATATGAACTTTGTTGCAAAATATTTTTTCTTCTCAACAGTAAGCTTTAGCTGTTGGGACATAAGCTGCTACTTTGCTCAAATATGCCCTTTCTTTTGTTAAAAGATGCATTGGTACGCCGAATTACGCACATTCTGTTGTTATGGGAGAGGGAAAACGCTGATCAGAAAACAAGGATAGTACGTGAAGGAATATAATTCCTTCGTAAGTTAACATGGGAGAGTAAGCTACAGTTCTCTTCTCTCCAAAAGCTTACAATCTCTGAGATTATTTGTTACTTTGGCACACACAAATTATATCAAGTGCCATACTTCGCCAGTTAACGCACGCAAATGACAACTGTGGTATAGTTTTCAAAATTTAGAAATGTTAGCAAAAATTAATTTAGTTTTATTAATTAAAAGTTATCTCCAATGTTCTAAGATACTCCAGTGTTCTAAGGTACTATCCGTTCAAATGTACCCCCTCACCCTTACATTACTCCGAATTAATAATTTATTCAAATTATTTATTTCACTAGCTGATATACCCATTTGGAGTAAATGGAATATATTGGCAATACTGACAGCTGGGACTACTTCTAAATTGGTTAGAAATACTGAACTGAAGCGCACGGAATACCCGTTTGATCTCTCCGAGTACCTAACTGCTAAATTTGGTGTGTATACATGCAACGATATGGATAAATTAAAAAGAAAGATTACAACATTGACAACTTCGACATATGGAGTAATTGTTTGTCCTGTCCCAGAAGCAAATTGCCAAAGTTAGGTGCATATACGTCCAACATATGGAAGAAATTTGAAATATCAAACTTTTAAAATTGGTTGACACACTGACAACTGCAGCGTCTGTCGCTCCTGGAGTACCTCTATAACTTATTCCAGTAGCTAAATAAAAGGTCGGGTACTGATACGCCCGGCAGTATAGAAACAATTTGAAATACTAAAATTATGAATTGGTTGGTAGCACTGACAACTGGGTGGTTTGGACAGGGGGACAGTATTTTTCCATTTTGTTGAGTAATGTGTGAGCCAACTTTGGATGATACGTCCAAAGGTATTGAGGCAATTTGAAATAGTCTATTTTCGTAAACGTTTACCACACTGTCAATTTAGGGGAATAAGGGACCCGGAATAAAACTACGACCGAACACAATACCTAAGGAAACACATATACAAGTTTTTGGAAATCAATGGAAACATGTATCTTTGTATACCAGGTGAATGCATAAGCTTTTGCCGTTTTTTTTTTTTTTTTGTAAAGAAAACAAATAATTTTCCAGAGAAATTAATTTTGTTTTATTCAAAATATTGGCCATCGGCTTCTACACATTTCGACAAAACTTTCAGGTAATTGATGCATACCATGCCAGAAAAACTGTTTGTCATTTGCGGCAAACCATTCTTCGAGCCATTTTCCAACGTCTTCGAAATTTCTGAAGTTCTGCTCTGCGAACGCGTACCGCATTGATGCCAGAGGAGATAGTCAGATGGCGACAGATCTGGGTAATACGGCGGGTGCGGAAGGATATCCCATCCAAGCGATTTCAAGGTGTCTTTCACTGGTTTTGCTGTGTGAGACGGCGCAATGTCGTGTAACACAATCACTTTGCCATGTCTTCGGGCCCATTCCGGTCATCTTTCGATCAATGCTTGATTAAAATTAATCATGTGTTGGCGATAGCGTTGTGCATTAACGGTTTCGCCGCGCTTCAAGAGTTTATAATACACAATAGCGCTGTAGTCCCACCAGACACAAAGCACGGTCTTCTTGCCGAAGCGTTTTGGCCTTGGTGTTGAAGAACTGGCTTCTCCAGGTGAAAGCCACGATTTTTTCCGCTTCGGGTTTTCAAGATAATTCCATTTTTCGTCACCCGTCACAATTCGATACAAAAAGGATTTTCTTTCATGGCGTTGAAGCAGCATTTCACAAGAGACTTTGCGATTTTCCATTTGACGTTCATTCAAATCGTGTGGGACCCATTTACCCAGTTTATTGATCTTCTCCATTACTCGTAAACGTCTGCCGAGTGTTTCTTGTGACGCATTTAATGCTTTTGCCAATTGCTGTTGAGTTTGAGTTGGATCATCCTCCAATAACACCTGCAATTGCTCGTTTTCGCACTTTTGTGGTCTACCTACCAGAGCGCGCACTGTCTTTCACATTGAAATCACCACTTTTAAATTGTCGAAACCATGTCTCACATGTTCCAATCGGTGGAGGGTGTTCACCATATGTTTCTACCAGCACACGATGACTTTCAACGGCCTTTTTCTTTTGATTAAATAAGAAAAGCAATGCTTGCCGCAAATGTTCTTTGTCAGGCACAAACTTCGACATGATCACTGAACGATAAAACAAAGACGCTTGTGTTTGGCGGACTCAACTTGTGTGAGTTTGTAGTTTAATGTCAGACGGACAAAATGACATATGTGTCAAATGAATATGCCGCGTACTTTTTGCTGGCGCCATCTCTTAGGTAAACCGGAAACTACTTATGCATACACCTAGTAAGTAACGTACATACATGCAGGCAGACACAAACTTCAATTTATATATTGTATATTATGACTTAAACTGTTATTTATAGATATAATTATACCGTAGAGACTTGGAGGAGTATAAAAATAGTTTAACTAAGTTTACTTGCAATCTGTTAAAACATTTCCGAAACGTTTCTGAACAAAACTAGACAACCATAGCTGCTTGGAAATTTTCAGTAGATTGGATAATAAAATCTATCCATCATACAATTCTCAGGAATGTTGGGAGTGAGAGAAAAAAAACTAAAGTCTGTAGGAGACTGAATACGGGTTCTCAATTAGAAGTCAAACGTCGTACTGACTTTACCAAAAATTCAAGATGAAAGAAAACATTCTTAGAAGTACGTTTTCTGAATCCCAAAGATACTAAGGTTTACGACAAATTTTAATCATTTCTGCAATTGTCAAATAGCTTTCGGAATTCCCATACACTGAAAATGTATCCCATTTCTACTAAAATAAGAACTGATCGAAACAGGAGCAGCCAACTCTGGATCAAAATTGCACACACAGGAGAGAACATATTTAATGCAAATTTGTTATAACTGTTATGCTTGTGGAAAACAACAGTTATTTATAACAGTTAAGATGCAACAACCGAAATAGTTATTATCTTGTATGCAAAGCTAATAGTATTGTTTCTATCACCGAGATTAGAAAAGATACGAGCTAAGTCTGAGGCTGTTACTTGTTATTTTTATTCCTTTTTTCAGCCAAAGTGCACGGCAGTCAAGCCAAAGATTGACCAAAGTTCCAAAGGGTTTAGATTTGAAAGATTGGGAAGGTAAGGTGAGGGGTGGAAGAGGAGTGCTGGATGTTGTGCAACGTCTTGTACATCTCGTCTCGTTTCCAATTCGAAATATTTTTCAGAACTATTTTTACATGCTTCTGTTATGAATAGAGGTCATGTGGAAACACTTCAGGTACGAATAGCCCACCCTCGCGTAGTTTGAACTATGAGTAACATCGAGAAGCACTCAATCCGGCAACTCGAGTTTGTTCTTGTGGCTATCGCATCGGGAAGCTGATTCGAAGGTCCCGGGTTCGAACCTTGGCGTCAGATTTTTACATATTTTTAAAAAAAAAACAAAATTAAAGTTTATTTTGTTTTTTATGTAAATAAACAAAAGGAAATTTAATAAAAGTTGTGATTTATAATTTTAAAAGAGGCCACTAAAACTAGGATGTATATAAACCCACCAGTTTAGGATGCACACCGAGCGAAGCGAGGTGTGAAATGGGGACACGGTGTGTCCGAAGGGAGCTGGGCGGCGCCAGCCGCGGCGGGCGCAGCCCCCCGGTTAGCGGTGGGCATATGCAAAAGTGCTGTTAACTTAAGAGTGCCGTGCCGTAACGGAAGTGTTTCCATGTGGGCTCTCCTTAGAGAGGGACCACGGCAAATACTTCTGAAAAAATCTTGCTTCCAATTCAGAACATTCCGGAAATTCAACTTTTTTGATTTATGACATTCGTGATTGGCTTAATGACTCCTAGTTTCAATTCCTAAATGCTGCAAATTTCTAAATAGCTCTAAAAGACAATTATTCTAGAGGTTTATACTTTTTACTCAGTTGGTAAACAAATGGAATATCAGGATTAGTTTCGAATTCTTTAAGCCAATTTGGACTTCCGAATTGAACTGAAATTAATTGAAGAATTTTAGGTGACTTCGGCTCTGGTCGGAATAGAGTTGGGAAAATAATGTGAAACGAAAGTCGGACAGAGACTAATTTTGAAGGTACTATCCCAGTATTAACCTGACGTACCTGTAGAGAAACTCTGGAAGAACTTCAGTCAGGATGATCAGGCGTTAGGATCGATCTTAGGACCATCCCAATGTGAAACCTACGATGTACCAGCTGAGTTCACTAATGTTTAGACTATTCTTTTAACGTGGTTAATATTGGAAGAATCCCGTTTTGTTTTGCTGATTCCTAATTTAATCATTCAGACATTCTGGAATTCAAATATTCCTAAAATCAGACTTTTTAATATTCCGACTTATAATTCTCCGTTCAAACATAGCAACATTTTGGAAGCAATACACCACAAAGAAACATAATTTATAGACAGTTTATTTAAAATAAACCGAAAGAAAATGTGTAACAAAATGTTAATATTTAATTCACCAGAATCATTAAGAAATCTAGCCTTTTCTTCAACTAAAGAAATAACGAATAAATTATTATATTATTCCTTAAATTATTCTTATCAATACTTAAACTCTTATATGCAATCAGAAGATTAAATCAGACGTTCGCCTTGATGAAAGCAAGTGCATAATCTCGATTGATTTAGAGGTGATCGTGTAAAAAAGCAACAAATAAGGAGAAAGATCAGGTTTCAAGAATTCAAACAAAACATTAGTGCGGAAGAGTGACTTTGTCGTTTTAGTTTTCCGCACTACTAAAAATACTGATTTCAACGAAATTGATGGAGAGAGAGAGAGAGAGAGAGAGAGAGAGAGAGAGAGAGAGAGAGAGAGAG
>JAGDQP010011647.1:32375-48805 GCA_022664845.1 Lepisma saccharinum
GAAAGAAAGAAAGAGGGAGGGGTGGGTGAGGCATAATCACAGATGGATTAAATAGCTTTTCAAGTAGAAAAAAAGGAAACCTTTCCCATCATGGGTATTGTAAGGAAAAAAAATATGATGATTTTACTCTTTATTTTTGAAACCAACAGCGCCGTAATTAATCTGCTCCTGACCCCGGTGATTACACTATAGACCTATAAAAAATTGATCAAAATGTTTTTAACAGTTTGGGACTAAGTTATGAACGTTGCTTTCCAAAGCAATTTCTCTCTAAAATTCTGGAACGTTTTGTGGGTTACAGCAAGTGTTTTTTTTTTTAATATTTTATTTATCATAGTAAAAGAAACCAGAAAAATCCGTATAATGAAACCCTTTTTGTACCGTATTCTCTCTTCGCCCTGAGTCTTACTCTTGAACGTATGGGATTATATCAGGGGATTATTCGAGTGTACTTGATACATTAATTAAATACTTGTCTTACCTTCTCGGTGAGTTTTTTTTATTTTAAAACACTTGGTTCTCTTCTGTTTACAACATGCGTTAATATGATAATCCTTTAACTCTCAACGCGAAAACGTTGTTCGTAATTTTGTTATGCGTAGCATGTTACCTGTGAATATACGTGTTGATATCACTACCACTTTCCACTGTCTATCTATGTGTGTGTGTATGGATATTTACATGTTTCTTCGATTGCCTTATTCATTAATTCAGCTCGTAAGCATTTAACTGCAGCTCTTATTTGAGTAACAATATGAAGTCTGGTATTATCTTGGAATGGGGAATAGCGATAAAAGACTTAACATCGTTTTGTACCTTGGCGAGAAGTTAATATTTGAGATTTAATGATGCCATAGTATTGGTGCTTAAGGTACTACTAATATAATAAGAATATCTTACTTTTTATTTTTAGGTATAATTGGTTTCGAAATTAAGTAACTCATTCGTACTCGCAATACCATAACTTTACTGAAGAAGTTTCGTTCTGATACATAATACGAGGTGTACTTAGGAAGTAAGATGATGAGTCCCGCATCAATGTAGTAATTCTGACAAACCAGAGTTGTTCTAGATGAAAATACCTACAGACCCCACCATATTTACCATCAGGCACCAATTCTGCTTGCAGTGAAGTCTGACTGCCAGTAAGTTGTGCTACGCCTACAGTCTTTGTTTCAAAGCTTTATTATCCTCAATGCAATATACACACAAACATTGCTTCAAGTGGATAAAAACGTGATATTCTTTTACCACGATGTCATAAGAGAACACCTACTAGAACTCCCCTCGTCTTGAGTGTTCACCCTACTCTTTTCTAAAAAAAAATCGTACACCATTCTTGTATTTCTCTTTTGAGCTAAAATAACCTCACCTACCTCACACAGTAGACCACGGGTACAATTTTATGAAAGAAAAATACGTACAATTGCATGCGCCTCCCACTTTGCCGAGTGATTTATCAAAGCACGCACTTTGATCATTTATTCCACATTCACAGGACATGATGACAACTCAATATCTACTGACTTGATTTAAGCAACAAGACATACGCGTACATCCTACCGGTTCCCTTTGTAAAGCGAAAACTAAACGCTATTTTGTTTAGAAACGCCGAATATTAATTAAATACAGTACGCAACAGTAAGCGGATCGTTTTGTTGAGCTAACATTAACAAGACTTAATAGAAGCACACTTAGTTGTGTAACTGCCAAAAAGCTCTTTGTATACTTTTTCTTGAAACTACAAATTCTGAGCTTAACAGTTCAGGTAAAGCGCTTGATGCTCGATTACCTGTATAGGCCTCGGCTGTGAGGAATTGAAATTCGATGTATTTACTGTGCTTTTATTTAGATGCCAGCACTAAGGTATTCATAACCATAAGCAAAATCTAGCTTTATATGAAAGTTGTTTAATATTATTTCCTGAATAAAGATGTTTTGAAGATTAATCGTTTGATAAACGGTACCTTTTGAAGGCCCAACAATGTAAGAAATTATATTTATTGTATAATTTAGTTTATCGTGTGTATATCTAAATTGAATCAACATTTGGTCGCTTATGTGCACTTTACATGAGCAAAGGTATGCTAAAACACATTTGTACAAGTAAGTGTGTAATTAAAAAACTGTTCTGGTAATCTAGGAAAAAGAACTTGGTGCGTGGAAGAGTACAACACCAATTGTCTTGGTAATGTAATTAGTGTTGCTCACGAGACAGAGCTCTAATAAAGTAAAATATACATCTTTTTGAGACGAGATACTCTGTGAACAAGACACTTTCGAGACAAGACAGCTTAAATCTCGTCTCGTGGGGAACACTAAAGGTAATGGCTACATTAAGTACAAAAGATACAATAAATCCATCACATTTCGTGTTAGGTATAATGAAAATTGGTGCATAAATGTTATCAGGATATATTGTGAACAAGTCGTGAACAAAAATGTGCAAATGTGATCATGGAAAGAAGAAGTACACAGCAAATGTACAAAATACGCCTTCAGACAAATATTACAATGTACTAACCAATATTCTTGTTTCATTCTGGTCCTGGATTTGGTTTTAAAATTGGATTTCTCCACTTTATTGTTTCAAACGACTTGGCGTCATTTACTGTAAGGAGGAAATATAACTGCCTGGACATGTGTACACACACACAGTCTACACAGTGCGGAGTGAAGAGGCGAAGGATGGTACGTATGACTTCCTGGGCCGAAGCGACGTGAAAATAGCAGATAGTCCTGCAGCCAAATGGGGATTCTGCCCTGAAACCAAACTTTTTGTATAAAGTTTTTATTGTTGATAACTTTTAACTAGGGTCTATTTGAGACGAAAATGGATGAGGACACCTTGTCACCCTTGGGCAGCTCCCACAATTCAAGATGGCGTCCGCCGTACTGTAATGTGTCGCTCTTCTTCCTTACTTGAATTTTATTCTCAAAGTACTAACATCACAGGACTTGAATGTTTCGTAGCCAACTGGAAAATTGGTGAAACCTATGGTGGGATAATATTCGTGGGATAATAAATTACAAGTCTTAATGTCTTTTTATCTGTCCCTTATTATCTTTTTTTCTTTAAATAATGAGAATAGTTTTTAAGTGAATTGTGATACATAAATAATACGTCAGAGTGTTTAATCATAGTATTATTTTGGTAAAGTAAATACCATATTATAGAAAGTGTCTTTTGAGTAGCTTTCAATTTTGAGAATAGAAAAAATATTGCTACTATGGTATAAGCCTATCTAGTATATCTGGGACCATGGAGTGGGATAAATTCAATATAGCTCCCGAAATAAACTATTTCTAGCGTAGAAGCAACTGCATTTTCGAAAATATTACAACTTGAGCTATGATTTTGATGTCAGTTTGTAGGCTTTTATTATCAAAATAATGAACAAGTGGTGGTTGGCATCTGAATAGTCCGTCTTAAGCCATGGGAAGAAAACAATTAATACTGCGGCCTTAATGTGCAATTTCTAGTATACAAGCAATCCTATTATCTGAAATATTTATGTACTTTGAACTAGAAACCTCCTCTGGCATCAAATTGAAGATTTTAATTTAGGACAGAGTTTAATTGCGTCAAATTGTAGAGTTTAAGTCAGAACACATTTTTATTAAGTTAAGATTTTAATGTCATAAGAGCTATGAAATGCCTTTATGCTCAATTTAAAATTCCTCTTGTCTTGAAATTTCAATATTGCAAGAACCTGGTGAAGGGATTTTATTCATTTGTCTATCACTCAAAATGAACTCTAAATATTATCGCCAGTACACCAGTAAATCACAATAGAAAAAAGAAATGTTAATCCGTTTAATTTCTAAGTATAATGTGTGATAATGTTCCGAAGGAAGAGATTAACCTATTTCTTGGGGAGCAGATGTAATAAAATAATGATTAAACTAAACTATATGCTGTTCAAGGATAATACAAAAAACTATAACTGCACATTCCGGCGAACATATTAGATTCTTCTCTCTTCATAACGCAAGAGGGATTATCCAGATGGCAAACAACACTTATTGATGATTTTGATCGTAAAATACTACAATTTGAGACAAAAATATAGTTCTTGGTGCGATAGTTCCAAAGATGTGGTTGCCTGTGTACTACAAATGCTTATTCCGGTAGCCATGTTGGATGGATTTTCCCTCTCCATATCCCAAGATAGACTACCCAAGTGGCTACCATCATTTGGTAAAACTTTTGCTAATTAAAATTTACGATTAGGTACAAACGTCATAACTCTACGTAAAAATTCCAAAAAATTCACTTGTATAACATAAATCGCATACCGCGTACCGGCGGCCATATTGGATACCCCTAGCCGTGACCCCATACGAACTACCCAGATTGTCAACACTTGCGTCCTAACCTATACAATGGTACTATTCACAATATTGTTTCATCAAACTGCCCATGAGGGGTTATAAGCACGAACACTCCCAAAACTGCTTAACAGTCGTAAATAAAATTAAGAAAAAAAAATATTCTTCATGCATTATGTGTCATTATGGAACTTTGCTATTGTCTTCACCAATAAGGGACCATTCTTCTTCGAATGTTTAAAAAAACTTGGAGGTGACGTTAGTTTTACTGTTCAAGGTCAAAGTTTCAAAATCATAGGGAGAGGCAAATGTTGCATGTAAGATGAAAGGTTTGTTCAAGAACTTCACAACGACGCCAGAATCACATGAATATATTAAGTAGGACAAAAGTTAAAAACATTTTTAATAATCAATGTGACTCAAAATTTCGAAAGAACAAAAAAGATAAATGAAAATTTACGATACAGTTAGTCCAGAAATATATGACACAGGACTACAATATTACACTTTTGGGTGTTTCTGTTCAGGCCCTACTAACATACCGAAATTCATAAAAATCTTTAATGGTGAGGTAAATGACTGTGTTGATCTGACGTGAGATGACTCAAATGCGAACTTCTTAAAGGCCATAGGAGAGGGTCTAGTAAATGTTTTATGCTGGTCGATATCAATATCGGTTTTTATTTTAGACCCATAAATTATACCACCATTAGTTATGGTGCCTTATAAGTGCGAGAAATATAAAAGGTGTGCGTTTAACATTTTTCAATTAACGTGTGTTCCACATTACTTTATATACGAGTACAGACTAAAAGTTAAGTAAAAAAAAAAATTTGTTATTAGCTTATTCCCCTCCCATTTCCTCGTTTTGACTGTTTAATACAGCTGAACTTCTCTCGAACAAATACTACAACCTTTTTATTATATTTGACATCTTCGTCATCGACTACTTCCAGTTGATCAATTGAGGAAACCTCTTGACCACTGAACTCGCTCGTCCTACATTTTCAATCGATTGACGGATGTTTGATTCGAATTGACAAGGTGTTTGTGACATACAGAATGGATATCCATCCACCCGTACTAACCGACAGAGTGACACTAACCATCCCTGATCAACTCATCTATTCTTTGTCAAAAAGATTTTTTTGGTAGATTTCGTTAGGCAAGGTCTGTTAAATACTAGTTATTCAGAGATTTTGAAAAATATATATAAATTGGAAAATATTATCACATGTAAACTTAAGCTTTATATTGTTAGTTTAAAGTGATATATTTCTGATTTAGTTGATATGTAAAGAGATTTGTGTTATATTATCTCATTTCTCTGTTTTGCAGAGCTAGTTATCCAAGTTTACACACCATTTTCTGCTTACTACATAACCAGTTTAATACATTTTTATGCCTTAAATTTGAGCAAGATTAAAAGCATTTAATGTGACCTTATATTATTGACCTTCAATTCCAATGATTCTGTATTTCAAGTGGAACGCGAAGTAATACAACACGAATGTGTTGCAATCTGCAGAGAACGCCTCATAGTACATTTTTGCAGTTATTTTTAGCTTTGCAAATTCATTACTTTAGAAACTAAACTTGAATTTAGTTTGTTAATAATTAATTTTAATAAAATATTTAAATAAAATCATTGAGTTTGTAGGTATGACTGCATTCATGTATTTATAAGTGTCTCACGATTTAATTAAAGGTCACATATGAATAAATATTTTTTACTTATTAGATCAGTATTAATTAAGACAAATAAAATCGTTATTTGGGGGGCTGAAGATGAATTTTGCAAACTTTTGTATTTTCATTAGAAGTATGTATGTGTGAAAAATTTTAGGTCAACTGTAATAGTGGAGGTATGTGAAAATAAAAGGCCATGATTTTTTTACACCTCCTATGTGGATTGAGTGAGATAAGGTGTAAGTTCTCCTAAATTTTCTAATGTCGTTACCAAGTATTTTCTATTACTGTTGGAACTATGTACGCCTAAGTTTCAAGTAGACAAAAGTAATGGAAACAAGTCAACATTGAGTTACATATTTTAAACCTAACAAGCTGACAGAAGAGTCAATTTAAATACAATTGTTTAATGAGTAGGGGGTTGAGGTTGAGGATTGATATTTTTTTAAGTAATGTCGTCAGAATGTCGATAATGTCTACATACGTTTGCAATATCAAGTCGATTGGAGTAGTGAAAGAGTAATAAAATTTAGTTAAAATATTTGAACCTAACATACTGACAAACGAATGAAGTTGCATAAAATCATTTAATAAACACTCAGTCAGATACTCGAAAATAAAATTATTGGAAAGAAAACAAATTAACAGACTCTAGCAAAGTTATTATACTCATACTCTAGACACTGAGAGTTTAACACTAATCACTACTTCCTTTTTAATTTAATGTATTGAATATGTTAAGTCGAGCATGGAGATCGACCAGGAACTAATTTCGAAGTTATCATCATGCATTAGACTGGTGTGACTGAGAAGAAATTATGACAATAATAGCTCGGTCAGAGTGTCCGGCCACTGGGATCAAACCCATTATCTCACGAACGTGAAACCAATACTCAACAAACTAAGATGTAACTGCTTCGGTTCTAACTGATAATTAAGTTAAATTAAACTTTTCAATAGGGTTTAATAGTTAGTATGTTAGGCAGAATTGTGTAGATCAACATGCTAGATTTTGAAAGAAGAAGCCTTATTGAAATGTATAACTGTAGAATATTTAGTTGACTATTTTAAGTGTTTCAATTTGACTCACAGAATTATGATCTTTTTAGTTAATCCTTATATTAATTTTAATACAAAATGTAATCAAACAGAGACAGTTAAAAGTTAATTTATCGTAGTTTTAGTAGTTTGTATTCATTCTTCTTTTCGACTCGACTCGACTAACATGTAAATTTGCCACCGTCCCGCAGGGCCACCAGGCTGCACTTCTGGCCTCTTAGGCCACTTTCGTCCTTTGGTTATTTATTTAATCTATGAGAAATATAAATAATTATGTATGATTTATTGAATCAGATCTACTCCTAGTCCAACTCTCCCACCCCACCGCAAACTCCATAGAATCTACTAGATTCAAGCTATAAAAAAACTTTAATGTGAAATAGCACTTGTTCTAAATAGTGTGATCCGGAAGTGGACAAATTTTTATCATGCCCAGCTAACTCAACCCCTACCTCGCAGACCGTCAGAAAATCGCCCTAAAGAACTAATTGATAATTAATAGACCAAAAGATATAATATAGATATTAGAAATATCTTTAAATTAGTTATATTAGTTGTAAATTTGATTAAATTGTGTTGGGATTTGGATTTAGGATTTAAATTAATAGTTGAGGTTCAGTTGTTCAAATATACACAGAATTTTCTTCTTCTTCTTTTTTTTACACTTTTGATAATAAATACATTTGTTGTGCACTTCTTCTGTATGCTGAAAACATCCAGGGCGTCTCTTGGGAAATTTCTCGTAAATTTTTAGAGTATATTATTGTAAAAGGATTGTTGTATAAGTTGTTCCCATGTGTTTATTAATTAATATTTTATTATTTGAGTATTGAAGTTGGATTTATAAGTTATGTGCCTATCTATGTCTGATTGTTTGTGTTTTGTTTGACATTTCTTGCATATGATTCTTTGCCGATGAATATATGTCCATCCACCGACTTTGGGATATTAAAGTGGCACTGTAGCAGCTCTTCAGAAGCCTGATTCACGGCTGTATGCAATTTGTTATTGAGATTGTCCGGGATTGTTAATGTAAGAACGGTGGTCACCGGCTTGTCAGCTAAGAAAAGCATATTGGTCCTCTAACCTAATTCTTTTCATTCGAATGTAACAAAATGTATGAAGTTACATGTTTATTGCAAACTAATCATCATCCTTTCCGGTTCGTTACTTGGGAAGAAATAGAGGGAAATTTGAAACAATGTTGTATAACTAACATAAAATGCACGTAATATTGTGTTAGGCTTTTTGATAGATCTCTAAAATGAAATGCTAATGGTTTCTTGTAACAGTCTTAGTGAAGTCAGAAGTAAGAAGAAGGCTATGCACCGGCAAACAGAATGGGCTTTCAATCAAGAATTGAGCTGACTCATTCTTCGACCAATTTAAATATGTTTGGAATTGCTTCCGGAAGTTTAAGACTGTCAGCATTATAGTTATCTCCATGTTTTTTATTTTTATTTTTATTTTATTTATTTACAGAAGGTTTCAGATACAGCACAATTTGCCATTTTACACTGAAAACATTAACAGTAAACATGGACTGCATCGTGTCCCTTAATTTAAGTTTACAGGCAAGGTCGTATCTATCTAAGAATTGTGCTGCCTTGTTTAACCAATCAATCCGAGCGATAGACCATCCTGACTAACCTCTTTCCAGATTTTTTCCTGGGTCAAGCCTGACAAATGCTGGGATGGTACCTACAAAATAGGCCCTGGTTGTCTACCTTCCAACATCCTCTCCCTCACTCGGTCCCGTCCTCAGCCGTAGATGCCTATAGGCCTTAAAAATAAATTTAAATTCAAATTGTTTAACCAGAGGGATTTGACGTCGCTGTATTTTCAAAGTTGTACAATCTCATTGATGAGGTACTTTGCGTGAAAAATTTAAACGATAATTAACATACCCAGAGGTTTTTGTATAATAACAGAGGAACGTTTGTTTGGCTTTGTCTGTACCTTACGTTTATTTATCATTGTTAAAGATAAGAAGTACAGCTTGTTTCAGTTCCCAATGCTGGTGGTCAAACCGCGAACTAACATATCAACAACCACAGGCAAATAGTGAATGTAGTGGTGCTTACTGAAGAAGTTTCGTGTGAAAGGCCTGAAGTGCTTTCTATGTAGGTTTCTACAATCTGCTGCTTAATAGCACAGTCATGAATGGGCAATAATGATGATAATAATACTAATAATTTGAAAGGGAATATTTTGTCCAAAATGTTGGGAAACTAATTGTGAAAAGAACCTTGAATTATCTGTTTTCACGAACTATGAATGCTCACGTTTTGCGGGCGATTGCTTCGAAGATTAAATAAAACAAGGAGAGAAAATAGACACATCACACAAAATGACAACGAACAGAAAAAATGGCCATAAAGTAGTGGTATGGGTATGCTTGCCTCTTTATTTCCTTGTTAAGTATAAACAGTTGGTAGAAAATCATGAAGTCAGTTACTCTCTGGTTCTGGTTTAACCAGCTGAAGGGGGAAAAAAAATAAACGTCATTCTGTAGATCAGCAACTCATTTCCATTCCGGAACAGGATATGTTATTTGCATCAGGGTCAGGGATTCTGCCATGACTTTTAGTTTTGGGGGAAAGTAAAACCAAAGCAAAGATAGGGAGTGAGTAGAAATTTGCCGAGCTTCAAAAGATTTTTAACAGTAAATATTTTAAAAGTGGGGGTGGGGGAGCTCAATGATTTCGACGGGTGACACCCCTATTGGGTGGTTTGGCAGAATCTCTGATGAGGACTTAACTGGCGAGCGAATGATCACGCAGTATTTGAGTGATAGTATCTCTCGTGTTTGTATGTACTGAAGCGAGTAGAACTTCAAAACAATCGTGAAATTCGTTCATATTCAGTGCAACAACGAAGGCCCTTTTTTCGTTTTAATGTAAGTATTCATTATCATTAATGAACGGCCGTAGTGTAAGTTATAACGAACGACCGTAGCTCAGTTTAGCAATCGGAAGGTCTTGGAAACGACCCCAGTGGCTGCCCATTTTAACTAAGCGTTTTCCAGGGCTTTTCCTCAGTCGCACCAAGCAAATACTGGGATGGTAAACCTACCTACGAGGCGTGTCCGGAAAGTAAGTAACGTTTAAAAAAAAAACGAAAACAGTTTGTTTCAAGACAAATTTATTGTTACATGAAAGAGCACACCTTAAACTATTTTTCGACATAGCTGCCACCAATGTTCAAACACTTGTCAAAGTGGGTGGCCAACTTGTCCAAATGTTCCTCAAATAAATTTCCCGACAGTGTCCGGCAAGTATGCACCGGTTCGTTGGAACGCCATCGCACCGCTAGTGTCGACACTCCGCGCATGCGCGCTAGTTGTACAGGTTCAGTGCCTCCCCACCGACACCATTACGGTTGAGTTGGCGCGAGTGTACTGTGTTCTGTGCTAGTTTACCATGTTCAAGCGAATTGCTGACCCCGCCGACTGTGAGATTCGTTCTGTGATCAAGGTTTTGAATGCAAGGAACATTAAGCCGGCCGAAATTCAGCGTCAAATTGTTGAGACTTACGATAAAAATGCAATAAGTGATGGAATGGTGCGAAAGTGGGTTAGGCAGTTCAATGAAGGGCGGAGAAATGTCCATGACGAACCAAGTGGGCGGCATTCTGTTGTGAATGATGAGTTGGCGAGGCAAGTGTATGCGAAAATGCAGGAGAATAGACGGTGAACAATGACAAAGCTGTTAGATGAGTTACCTTAAGTTTCGAGAACTGTTTTGCATGCGACTGTTACCAACCCCTTAGGTTATCGCAAACTGGGTTCCCGCTGGGTTCCGAAAATGCTCACAGACGTTAACAAAACCAAACGACTTGGCAGTGCTTTGACATTCCTCATCCGTTACAGTACTGAAGGAGAGGACTTTTTAAACCAACTCGTGACTGGTGACGAAACATGGGTTCGCCATGTCACCCCAGAATCGAAACAACAATCAATGGAGTGGCTGCACACAGGATCTCCCACAACGAAGAAGTTCAAAACGATAATGTCAGCACGAAAACTCATGTGTACAGTGTTTTGGGGCAAGAAAGGAGTTTTGCTGGTTGAAATTTTACCCAGGGGTGAAACCATCAATGCGACACGATACTGTGAGACGCTGAGAAAACAATCCAGAACAAAAGGAGAAGAATGTTCAGTATAGGTGTTGTGTTGCTCCATGAATATGCTCGTCCCCATATTGCTGGTGCTACCCAAACGTTAATCCGACAGTTCGGTTGAGAGCAGTTGGGCCACCCGCCGTACAGCCATGACTTGGAGCCGTCAGACTACCACTTGTTCCTGCACCTGAAGCGCGAGCTCGGCGGTAATCGCTTTGACAGTGACGACGACGCAAAACACTCTGTGGAGTTATAGTTGTCTTCAGTGACGGAAAGTTTATTTGCGGAAGGTTTGGACAAGTTGGTCACCCGCTATGACAAGTGTTTGAACATTGGTGGCATCTATGTCGAAAAATAGTTTAAGGTGTGCTCTTTCATGTAACAATAAATTTGTCTTGAAACAAACTGTTTTTTTTTTTTTTTCAAAACGGTACTTACCTTCCGGACACGCCTCGTACAGACTAGGGTCCAACCGACTACCTTCCAATTCTATCTCCTCCACCCTATACAACCTCCACCCTGTTCGGGTATAATGCTCATGTTAATGAAGATCAGGATTTCCATTAATTGAGTTCATTGGAATGTACTGTCCCTGTCATCTCATGGTACTACTATGCACGCTAGCGTTGGCAGAATGGGGCCAAAGAAGATTATCGAACTATTGGTCCTTAAAATATGTTTACTTTTGATCTTTAAGTATCTCTGACTTAGGCCAGGATACATTTGGGATTGGGGATTGCAAAGGTACTGGCGAAGGCCTTACTTAAGTTTCTACACTGTCATTTTCCTCTTGAAACCGAAGGAAAACATGAAAAATTCTCAGGATGATCGATCGCAGGGTTCGAACCCGCATACCTAACTACGAGTCAACTAATTTGATGTAAGTGTATCTGTTTATATAGAATACAAGAATAGCGCGGTAATCAGAGAAACATCTCCCTCCTTGTCTATTGCGCATAGCGGGAATAAAATGTATGTTTAATGCTCTGGGTCTGAAAGCTTATGCTGCGTATTTTGGGACAAATATTTTTGCCGGAGAATTGTACAGCATACGTATTTTTCAAATAATAATTGAATAATACCAAATTTGTTATTAACTTCCTAAACGAACTTCAAAGGACTGACTGTTGGTTTTTTTGGTAAAGTGGGCTCCGAATCACTCCCTTCAATGAACTGCAGCGGGAATTGAACCCGTGACCACGAACATAGAAAGCAAACATAGGAAGCTAACTTCTTGGCCATTCCGTGTTCTCATTTTCTTTGTGTTTAGGATATTACACCGCTTTGTAAGTGGAAATTACTTCCTCATCCGGTAATTACACTTAGTTACACTGAGTTAAATTATTTTATAGCCTTCAGGCATAAAATCAGGTCGAAATAGGAGAGGGGAGATGATATAGGAAGATAACTTCCAGGACTGAAGTTAAAGGTGCAATTCCAGCATTCGCTTGGTGTTACTGAGGGAACACCCTGCAGAAACCTAAGTCAGCATGGTCGAATGTTGGTATTGAACCCACATTTTCCAGAATGCCTGCCACTGCGCTTGGTTGTGACTATACTTTGTGTTTTTCCCCCTTCAATTGGCGTAAACTGGATTCGATCCCGTCACATTTTGGTTAGTTGTACAGCCTGTTAACTATGTTGCGTCATGAATCTTCCATTAAAATGAAAAAAAAAACTCTTTTACATTCCTTTCATTAATAGTAACTCAGCTAACAGGTATCTATCTCGTCCTTTCCTTACACTTTCTCTAATTCAAAAAGACCTAATATAGTTTTCGAATAATATTCTGCATTAGAACCACTGCTTACGAGAAGTAGTAAGGCCTGTAAACATGAATGTTTTGGTGATACTAGTGTCATCACAACAAATACACATTTACGTTAAACAAGCTTTACGTGTATTTAACAAAATCTTCTACACTGTAAGAAAAGGAAAAGATAAAAGACAGTCTTTTAATCAAAATCATTGTTCTAATGGTATTAATAATAAATCAGAAGCACGCTATTATGTAAGGCAATGAATGTCTGCAATCGGAAGGTCATGTGACTGATCCAGCGACCGTCTATTCCGTCTGAGAGGTTTCCATATTTATCCCTTAGTTACATCAGGCAAATATCGGGATGGTAAGTAATAATTAGGTTTTTCCTAACTACCTTCCAACATCCTCTTCCCTACAGTATACCGGCCTGAGCCAAGGATGTGTAGAGTCAATAAATTTAAAAAATATCAAATAAATGACAACCTTTATTAAGAACGAAACATCGGGAAACATTATACAAAAGTATATAAACAGGTATTATTTCATTCAAATATGATATTTAACATCAAGAAAAAGGACTAGTTAATCATATAGCATCTTCTCAGTTCATTTTAAATTTAAGAGTTTCTCATTTAAAAGCAAAAGTACATACTGCATCTTTTTGTGCCTAATCAAAAGGTAAGAAATATGAGGATACTCTCTGTGGGAAGCGTGTCGGTTACGGGATAAGAGTGACGCTTAAGTGAGGGGAGAGAACGCCTATAATGCGATCGTAAAACCGAGTTTATGCCCGCGGTTGGAAGAAGAATTCTTTAATAAGACCCTTTTAATGGACGACGAATCAGAGGAAGAAAATACCATAAAACCTCATCATTGGCGTAACGTCAGGTAGACTTTTTTAAAGCTTAAACTGATATTTATTGTTTCAAAACTTATGTAGAAACCACTAAAAAATGTTTGTATCAACATACGATAAGTCAAACGGTGTTGAAAAGCAATGATAATTTAAGGTTTCACTGCGTTCCTTTTCACATTTTAACTATATTTTCTACTTTGATGTCGTCCAAGTTTTGTAAACTGTTTAACCCACCTACTCTGTAATTTTTCAGAGGATTGCAGGTTCAAAGTTTCGATTTTTGTTTTCCAAATTAAATTATGTTAATAGGGAGTAAAATTTATTCACGTGACGTTTTCTGGGAATCTTCTGCTAAAATGTTTGGGCTTATTGTCCGTTTCACCCAGCTATGCTTTTTCAGTTTAGTGCACACTGTTGAACGCCGGTTTCATACCATTTTTACAGAACATTGTAGACTTTTTACTCATCACACGTTACAGTTTGTGAATAAATTGTAATCCTGGCTATCCATTTTTAATACATGTTTTCATTCATTTTACTACCTGTGAATAACTGATAGATTTATTTGATAACGTGTGTCTATAAAATGTACTTGGCATCCAAAGCAGATAAGTACTGCTATAATAGCATAACGGTATGTGGACACCTGAGGATTGTATTGTCGTAACTTCATAGGAATTCCTATGGACATATGACAATTCAATTTTCAGGAGCTGATATGGCGAAGCTGCAAAATGCAGGATTTGCATTGTGCTGTGCCTTAACCTGGGATAGGAACAAATCCACCATGTTGGTACTGAATCATAAATAGCAGATGGAACAACTTCAGAGGACCTTTTCAATCTAAATTGATAGTAATAAACCCTTAACGAATGTTAGAAGTTCAGGTCGCAATTTAATAAGTAAATAAAGTTGCTTGTCATTGTCAATAGTGTAATATTAATAACGTTATCGGTCTAGGATTATATTAAAATTGTCTTCTTGTTTGAAATGTTGATAGCTTATTACTAATTTTGATCGATTTTTTATTACTTTTTCTTTTCAAATCTAAAATGATTTGTTTTCCCCGTTTCTGCCATGGAACAACTAGAAGATATTCCACACCTGATTAGTTATTAAAGTAATAGATTCCCAGAAAATATAGTTAGTTTGAAATATCTTAAGAAAACATCTTGTGGAATTTTAACAATGATAGTAATAAACGCAAAATGTGATCTACAAGCAATTACGAGTATCAGTTCATCTGGCTATAACTTTTCTATAAATTCCGAGAATTTGGAAACAAAAAGGTCAAGTATATTGAGTTTAATATTTAATGTCCTAGTGGTAAAATAGTCTGCAGCAATATGTAAGAATAAAGCTTAATCGCTTACAAAATCTGAAACACAAGACAAACACCTCCGGAGAGACAACTCTTCTTAATTTTCTTGTATTATTAATTTAATCCAAAGCATAAGGAGACTGGCAATGGTATAAATATCATGATTTAAAAAAGGCAATGATAAAAAAAAATGTCATAATTACAGCAACATTCCATTGTTTTCTTGCTGCAGTCTGTCTAGTACAAGTTTTTTCCAGGGAACTTTGCTTAATTGATCTCTCTATTATTTATTTTTCAGATTCTCCTTTCCCATTTGGAACTCTATTGTTACAAGGTTTTGTCATTGTATTTAATAATTGCTCATTCTATGTCCAGTATAACTCTAATTGTATGTCTTGATTTACAAACCGCTGTTTTGAATACAGATTTGGAACATATTTATTCATTTTATTTTCGATCTTTCAATGTTACATTATTTATAAATCTTTATATTATTTTCATAGTTACTTTAAATTTTCAAATTATTTAATAGTAGGAGTTCAATTTATCTCAGATCTACAGTAGTACTGAAAGTATACATTTATCGAAAGCTATTCTTTTGCACGAAAGAGTTTAGAGTTTATATGTTCCACCGTCTTTCTATTCATATTTTCAGAGTAGTGTCTAAACATAGGCTAGACCATAATCGAGCAAGCATATTACTCCTTTAAAAAATACTTCTTAGCAGGTACACTAAAAAAAATATTGGTGTTTATTGCAACCCCAAGAGGTGTAATAGAACACCTCTACCTCTACACCAATTCCAGTGCTGGGTAACACCAATTCTAGTGTTGGTTAACACTATCTGGGGTGTCCAACACCGTTTCTCTTGTTGACAAACACCTCTACCGGTTGACAAACACCGTTAGGACTGTTAATAAACACCATTGAAGTGTTCCCTAACACTTCTAGCGGTGCACTTTAACACTCCTAACGGTGTTTCTGAATACCGGTAGAGGTGTTTGTCAACAAGAGAAACGGCATTGGACAGCCCGGATGGTGTTAACCAACACTAGAATTGGTGTTACCCAGCACTGGAATTGGTGTAGAAGTAGATGTGTTCTATTACACCTTTTGGGGTGGCAATAAACACCAATATTTTTTTTGAGTGTACTTCCAGTTTCCAATTTGGAATTATTGAAGAATGTCGGAAAGCTAATGCAGAGTACTCAGGATCGAATCCTAGTGTGGTTTTGTTATTTTTTCCTTTCAGAAAAATAAGTTTTCTCTTATATATATATATATATATA
>JAGDQP010011648.1:0-29718 GCA_022664845.1 Lepisma saccharinum
AAAAAGTTGATTGGAAACCAATTTCTCTGACAGAGAAATCCTGGGTGAATCGACGAGAGAACACCAATGGGCATCCAGCAAGTAATTATCCTGGGTGAATCGACGAGAGAACACCAATGGGCATCCCGCCAGTAATTAAGTGGTCTCGTAGAGATATAGATTAGATTGGTGTTGGATTATCTAGAAACAAACATGAAACTTTTTTCTAATAAATGTAATGAATCAACTATTAATCCACTATGCATCATATTCAACAGCAGAATTTCGAAAAAGTAATTTGTTTCTAATTTAATATACAGAGTCGAACGTCGCGCCGTATAGCTTGAACAAATTCCTAGTTTAATATTGTTGATCGAAATTTAACAATGCAAATATTCTTCCTCAAAACAATTGGTCAGAATCGATTCAATCTGACAGAATATTTCTTTTCTCAATTAGAAAAACAAGTTTGATCGTAACTTTACTACAAGCTTGAAAAGCAAATAAGTCTGGATATTATAGAGTAATTTTCTAAGTTTCGCAAAAGTCCCGATCAATCAATACTTCTGAATGTTGATTAACACGACTTGAATTTAACAATCGCATACCGAAGGGGGGGATGTCAGGATTTTTGTGATTAGTTTCGGTACCTCTCAGAGTTATGATTTAAAATTTTGTGACTTTTCCAATATGCTCTTTGCGTTCATAGCATAATAAAAGTATCTTACCCCTATCAACAAATAAGAAAACAAAAGCTATTTTTTTCTTACCTAACCTTGAATTTCTTTAGCACGAATTTTCGCTTTGGCGTAAACGCAAAGTTCTTTTGCTGCTTTTTATTCAGGTTTTCACTAGATGGCAAGCGGACTGGTTTGGGTAAATTGTCCTGTATTTCAGCTTATGAAATTTGTCAAGTTAGTGCTATATCTAAGAAAATTGCTAAATAAAAATGGAGTCAATAAAATGTTCGTTGTTTTGTTTTTGAATTTGCAATGCTTTCGTAATAATAAGTGCATCTGCACCACACTCACAACGATAAATTATGTTATTAAAAGTTGCACAAAGAGCAATGGAGACATGTATGCTAGGAATAACCAAGAGGGACAGGAAAACAAATGAACGTATTCGCGTACAAACAAAGCTAGGGAATGTAATCAAGACTGCGAAGAAGACGAAGTGGAGATGGGCTGATCACGTAGCTAGACGAGCAGATAGAAGATGAAGGACAAATGTACTACATTGGATTCCTAGAGAAAGAGAACAAGCGAGACGACGTCCAAATGCTAGATAGATAGATGAAATATAGCATATTTCAGTAGCTATATGCACTAGGATATGGATATGGAAAAAAAGAGGGAGGCCTTCATCCAGCAATGGAAAGCAAATGGGTGAATCTAATGATGATGCTGATGAACTTTCTTGCAGGTGGCATTAGTAACAAGAAATTTAACGATTATCTACACTCTGTCGAATATTTAAAAATAATGACCAAATAACTGATGGTTCAAAATATTTTCTTTTATATCGAATGTAGAATATACTTATTGTAATTTTGGATTTGCATAGTGGTCAGTGAGCACGTGGATCGTAGGTTGTATTTAAAAAAAACTGCGTTAAATGTGTACAAAATTGGAACCCCGGATAACCAGAAATTAAAAAGAAACTACCGGGACGTTGCGGAAGTGTTATTTTGGTGTTTGTGACCACGATATCCATTTTTAAATATTAACTCAGAAAATGCCTGGTGGGAGCAGGCTTAAAAACTAGTTGTCAATAAGTTTAAGTATACTAGATAATAAGTATGATCCACTTCACTTTATAACAAAAATCCAAACGACAAAATAGCAGCTTTCTTCCAACTCGAAACTTAACTACTAATGGCCGACAGAAGTTGTAACCACTCCTTCAATCTATAGTTCAAGCTTTAGCCACAAACGACGCTAAGGCTATTACACCATATTTTCTACATTTTTTCTAGATTGTTTAATAGCATTGATTATTGACGTTAGCAGAAAAAAATTACCATTCAAAAAAAAAACAGAAAGAAATTACGAGCAAACCTGTCATTACAGGGCGTAGGCTTAGTTTGTTAGTAACAAACGTTGGTTTCGTCATTTGCATGGTATTACTCAGCAGGAAACCTGGGACAACCAAAATTGAACACTCGATATTAGCAAAACTCTAAGTGACAAAATGTAACTTCAAAAACTAAAAATGCAATTTCTAAATTGGAACATAACTTTCAATTTCAAGGAATCAGACAGGCTGGATTATATTTTGAGTTTGAATTTTCCAATCTTTTTTGAGAAGATGTTATTTGTCCGTAGTGGTAGATAATGTTGATGATCGATTAAATAGCTAACGTGTTACTGAGGATAAAATGCAATTCATATCGTTCGAAGATGATGAATTCGAATCATATTTTGGGGCACATTATATAGAGTCGATATGAAATTAGGAATTTCTTCAGAATATTAATCATGTCTGTTCGGTAATATCTCTCAAAACAAAAGTCAGTAAATCGTACAGATATTTAGTTATATTTTTTATTTGCTTTGTTAGTTTCTAAATTGTGTTAGATCATAACACTCAGAGTATCAAAATAAAATTACAATAAATTCGCAAACTATATCAAAGGATACAAAAACAAATATAATTATGTTTCTAAGTAATGGAATATACGTACTTTGACAAATAAATAACACTATTAAAATTACGAACTGCAAAAAATAATACTTGCAAAAATGATTTAATGTAATGATGTACTAGCAAGAAATATGTATGTATTCGGTTAGTGCGAATGAAATTACTGTTTTGACGCCCAATGGGAAACGCGTCTCAGCAGCACAACACAGGGATCGATGGAGGTCACCCGTATAACGTCACAAACTCTGTTTACCTCTAGGAAAGTGATTTGGGAGTGATTTTTCTTTATGAATACTAAATGGAACATTCTATACAGCAAGCCGCAAAACATTAACAGGGCATTCGGAACAGAAATGGCGAATGAACGCACTATTCGCCATTGGTTGGTTCAATTCGTTCCGTGACACAGCATTGCAAAACGAGCTCCGTGGACACCGACCAATGTCATGTTTGGATGAGGAACTCAGGAACATCGTTGAAGTGGTGGCTTGGAAAGGTATTCATGCTATAGCAGACGAGTTAGCCATACACCATATCATTGTCAGTCGGTGGCTCCGTGCGATCGGTAAAGTGAAAAAGTAGGATACTACATGAGTTGACACCGGCCAACGGGAATCGTCGTCTGGAGGTGTGCAGTTCTTTGAATTTAAGAAATAAGCGGGAAGGATTCCTGCAACGGATTGTCACTTCAGATGAAAAATAGACTTGCTATGGCAATAGAAAACAGCCAGAACAATGGTTGGATTCTAATAAACGTCCAGGAAGATGTCCTAAACCACCTCTCAACCTGCAGAATGTGGTTGGTATGGTGGTCTGTAGTGGGAGTGATTCATTACGTCTTTCTCAGGCGATGTGCAACCATCTGCAAATCATCACAGTGCTAAGCTCTACGAAATGCACAGCAAACTTGTCTGCAAACATCCAGCAATGGTCAACAGACATGACATTTTTATGTTACATGATGAAGTGCGCCGACATCCTGCGTAAAGAACGGTGTAGGCTCTCCATGATCTATAATATAAAAGCCCCTCTTCCCCTAGTTCTCTCTCCTACTGACTACCACCTCTTCCAGCATCTCGATCACTTCTTGGCTGGGAAGGCTTTCCTGATTACCGGGCCGTAAAACATGCAGATGAGAACTTCTTCTCATCGCATATTCTAATTTATCTCATATTGATTCTGTTCTGAACTTTTTTCTTGCTATAGTCAAAAGAAGAATACCATCAGTACGTAGCTTCAGCAAACCAGAGTTATTATCCGTTCTTGGTCTCCACGTACCCTCTTCTCGTCGCAAGCTGGCAGATTTGATGTATTTATACAAGATACTTAACGGTAACCTTAGAACTGGAGAGTTGATATCTAAATTTTACTTCCGTGTTCCCTTGCGAATAACCAGAAATAATAACCTTCTTCATTGTGCCACGCCTAGGCTAAGTATACTGCAGCGCTCCTTATTCCATAGACTAGTAATTATGTACAATAACCTTGATTCAAATGTTGATATTTTCGGATCCGAACACACTTTCCATCGAACGCTAAATACAAATATGTGAGTTATTCCTCTTGTGTAGTATAATCGTTATGTTTTTTATATCAATTGCTGTGTTATGTGTTGTTTAAAATTTAATTTCATGTTATTTAGTTTGTAGTAAAGTTATTTAGTTTGTAGTGAAGTTATTAAGTTTGTTGCATTGTTATTTTGTTTCTGTGTAAAATGGCAACTCAAGCTGTATCTGAAACTTAATAATAAATAAATAAATAAATAAATATTCCAGACTTCTTTCGCCATGGAATCCATTCGTTGGCCGAGCGATGGCAAGTACATTTATTTAGCAGGTAATATAGTTTCCCTTTTTTGCCTTTTGGACATGACGCACCCGGAGCGGGCATTGCATTCGCACCAATTTAATACATGTATGAATATCCATTTTAAGATTCATTGATGCAATTTAAAGTCATACTCATCACATTCTGTTCAAAACTAAAGTCGCCATGGCGTAAGAACCGGTGTGAAATCACGGACAAACAGCAACGAATAGAGTGGCAACATCCCTACCATTGGCTGGTGGCAGCGTAACACATTAGAAAGCATCAGTATTGTTGCCTCCGCGAGTAAATAAAGCGTCTCTTCTAGACGGAGCCACACCGGTTTTTAGGCCGTGAGACTATATAGTCACGTTAAAAAGTAGTCTTACATTTCAAAATTGTTAAATCCCCGTTTTCAAGAAATAAGGGCTCGATGGAGGTCTCGTAAGAAATATGGAAATCTAGCACACATATGGCATTCAGTCTTGAACGTGACAATATACTTATTTGAAAGTTTGATGTTACAGGATCCTCGCAGCAACTCAATTTGAACCAACAGGTGCCCGCAGAGCCTTTCCATGTTTTGATGAACCATCATTTAAAGCAACGTTTGCAGTAGCTCTTGGTCGACCAGAAAATTACACAGCTATTAGTAATATGCCGTTGGAAAGAACTGAAATTCTGTAAGTATATATTAGTTATATTGTACTAACAACGAAGGTATAATAGCGAATTACGAATATTACTTGGAACTACATTATTATTATTATTATTATTATTATTAGTAGTAGTAGTAGTAGTAGTAGTAGTCGTAGTAGTAGTAGTAGTAGTAGTAGTAGTAGTAGCAGCAGCAGTAGTAGTAGTAGTTGATGTTGTTTGATGGTTGAGCTGGTGGTGGTATTAAAATTACTAAATTTAAGTTCTTATAATTGACAACATTTTAATTTATTGAAATCATTGGGAAGTAATATATGGAAATTATACATCACCAATTTTCACCTACTTACATAACAGACAAGATAAATTCAAGCAGACGCTAAACGCTAGATCAATTACATTCGCGCTGTGACTGAGAGTAATATTGATGTACTTGTAAAGAAAGGTTCTTAGATTAAACATAGAGGTGGAATTCTGACTTACATCCAATTAAATTATCCCTAATCGCACTGGACAAATGCTGAGAAAGTACTTAGATAAAATGTAAGGAATTCTTAGTAATTTCGATATAAAAACTGGTATGAAATTACCACCTAACAAGCTGAAACTTTCTGTCCAATTACAGTTTAAGACATAAAAATGTTTTAACATTTCAATTTTACTCCTAGAATTACTGTAAAACAACGAAAACAATCCAATGATTTTCATGATATTCTTATATCGCTTTTACACTCCAAGCTCTCTCTGTAATGTTGAAATTTATAATTTGGTCATTCCATTTTCTTCATCTAAATACTGTCACAAAGTAGCAAGTGTCTCTTGTGCTAATAAGGAGCCAAATATTTAATCCACATATTTCATGCATTCAACTGTAGCCTTATAGTTACCAAACTACTAAGAAAACTTTTACTATTGAAAATTTTCAGAATCAATTGTGATTTAAAACCTGTTTTTATTACTGGTAAAATTTACATAATTTTACAATTCCATTTGTACGAATTATATCAGTTATATCGGATTGTTTAAATAACTGAAAGTATTTTAATTGTGACTTACAATTTATATTGTTGTTAAACATTATTTTAGGCCTTCAATTCCTGGATATGAAATAGACTATTTTCAAGAATCACCACCGATGTCTGCTTATCTGGTGGCATTTATTATCTCGGAGTTCCAACATCGCAGTAATGGAAACTTTGGTGTCTGGGGCAGAGATGATATGATCGAATATGCAGACTACAGCCTGGAAGTTGCTCCAAAAATAATCGATTTCTACGCCAACTATTTCAATATCAGTTATCCACTTCCTAAAATGGACTTGGTTGCCGTTCCAGACTTTTGGCCGGGTGCGATGGAAAACTGGGGACTTATAACATACAAGTAAGTTAAACAACCAGTTAACTGCAATAGAGTATGTAGTGAATATTTAGTCCATCGTACGATGCAATCTGATTCTTTTATTCCCTCAGAATTTACAAGTACAAAGGACCAAATACAGTTTTGCAGAAAGAACAAATCATTCCAGTAAAATAGCATACACACAAAACATTGCAATATCTGACACAGAAACTACTAAATATTAGCATTGATACGTACAGAAAAGGAATTATTAAAGCCATCCAGCTACCTTACAATAATTTGAAAATCGCTTAATTTCGTATTGCACGTATCGCAATTATTATTTTTGTGTACACAAATTGTAGACCGGAGCATATTTTTCGAGTTTGAGGAGATTATACCGTAGATCAAATTGACGACCTGAATTGCAAAACATTCCAAGTCCACTTCTTTCGTATTTGCACTTCTTCTGTTCGTCGGTATCTATGATTGAATGGCGATCCACTTGCATAAATATTACATCCTAATCCCACCACAGATACCCTTTTTAATACAGCATAATTTTCGCTGAAACGAAGACCTTGGACTGTTTTTCGTTCCTCCTGAAAAATATACTCCGGTGGACTTGGGATGTTTTTCAATTCAGATCTTCAATTAACTATTATTATTTGTTGCTGTGGTTACTTTTGTTAGAAGTACTGAACAGTATTCTATTCTCGTCAGAAAAATATGTCCAGGGTGTTTTTTTTTTCGTGAGGAGAGTATTCTTAGAGTCAAAATCTTACAGTATTTTTATAAATATTTGTTTTCTGTTTGAAGATGTAATTGAAACAACTCCGAAAGTTAGTATGTAGTTTCCTAGAATTAAATTGGTGTTTTATTTGTTGTCTTTAGGAGTACCGGCTAGATTCGTAGAGAATCGATTTATAAAACTATGAACGAAACAGAACGCAAATAGAGCTTTAGAATTTTGTAGTTTCGAGGGAATATAATTTTAACCCTGTAACATACACACAATTCTGAAAATCAGCAACACACGCATGGGGTGTTATAATGTTACAGTATTCCACGAAAGAAATATTATATATTGAAAAAATATTTATAATTATGCGTTTATAATTATTTGAGTTTTGAGAGCATTCACGCATGTTAGTAGAGACTACTTAAATAGAAAATGCCAAATATAACTCGAAGGAGAACAAAGCAAGTCCATATGCACTTAAAAGAAACACCCAATATATTGTCACAAAAATACGTGCTTCTATTTGGAACCAAATGATTTGGATTTACTGTCTTTTGGTTGTGGAGCTGAAACCGCATCGTCCCTACTAACGTGAATCAGAACCCATATCTCCTCTTGCCGGTGAACTTTGTGTATTTTGTTATTATTTGAACGTTTGTTCACTGCATACAAGTTCTAAGTCTCAGGTTCCGATGTAATATTACTAGCGGCACATTTGATGACAGGAAGTGTCAAAACAATATTCTGTGAAGGTGTGAAAGTTTTATTATTCATTATCGTACTGCAACTGTGAACGTTTCGTCCATGAATATTTCCAACTCTATTTTCCTCGCATTCCTGTACTTTGTCGTCGCCCCTTAGAACACCCCTAACTCCAAATTGCCTTCACATTCACTTATAATACCATCACTATCAAAATCACTTCCTATATCCAGGACATTATGAACAAAAATCTGCAAATTTACTTGCAGGTGAAACTCAAGAAAAAGCACTAGAGAACTCATTGCTCGAAGGATGGAACGCAGTTATAAGCGGTAGATGTCAGTCTTCCAGGACGTAGGAACGTCAAAATCTAATTGCTTGGACTCTAGACTGTAACGAAAACAAATCTGAAACTAAAACTTCAATGGGCTTATATGTGACACCTGTAAACTGTATATCACATTCTGGTCAGTACAACCTAGAGGAATTGGAAAAAGGACTTGTAAGAAGTATAATGGATTGTCACTATTGTTTTGAATCACGAATTGAAACTGTAGTCAGGTCATACATCCTACTTTAAAGAAACAGAAAGTGAGAAAAATAGACGCTAGTTTTATGGTAAACAACATCCAAACCATATAGCTCTCAGAAATTCATAGAATGTAACATTGAATATCATGAATATTAATGAGGACAAACAAGAGGTACTGCTTTGAAGAAATGATACTCCAGCATCATCATATTTTGGGAGAAAGTCGATTATGTATATGAAGGGATACAATACGATTTGATTTGAATAATAGTAATAAGCATTATAAAATAGTAATGAGAGTACTTAGTGTAAAATTTGGAACTAAGGTGAGGAGGGAGACGAAAGTTAGAAACTTCAACTCTGCGAAATGAGCAACAGGAGAGGCAGACAAGTGTAATGTTCAGAAGCTAATAGGTTAGTGATTTCGGTTATATTTTCAAGATGAAGCATCAGAAACAGTAAACATAAAGAGTCGCAAATTTAACTTATAAGTAAACCTATCGATGTTTCGAACTGCTTTCTCGACTTAGCGATTTTGTCCATAAAGACGGGTGCAGTGGGCAAAAGTTTCATTCATAAGAATGGGTACTTATAGAGTCATACAAGTGGTAAAACGCATGTGCAAACACGCAAGAATGGATACCAGGTAAATGCACTATCTTCCAGAGTGTACATTTTTCATGACCACCATTTTGAAGTCTGCCATCTTGAATGATGTTCGGTTTTTAACGGGAAGAGGTTCAAGTAACACATCAATCTGGTCTACAGTTTTTCCAGAAATACATTGGTGAAAAAAGTTTTGTCATAAATACATTTTTGAGGGATAACAAGATGTTACATAAGGATGCAATGACCTGGTATCCATTCTTGTGTATTGGCTTTTCTTTTTTCAAGCATTTTACAAATAAACATCTGTTTCACGGCTTACATCTCAATATAAGCACTCATCGTTATGAATGAAACTTTTGGCTACTGCGCACGTGTTTATGGATGAAAGCACTTTTAGTCATGTATTATGTTGGTTTCCTGGTGTGCGGGACTTAGAAATGGTGTGAAAATTTAAACTAGGATTAAGCTTAGGTAAAAGTTAATTACGAATACTTTATTCCCCTACGATTCACCGAACACACAATCACAAATGAATGGGTTCGATTGGATAAAGTAGATGATAAAATCAGGAGAGACTGACATCGAGGATTTGATAGAAATGATGAACTCTAATGATAATATCGTTGATTTGACTCAATATTTTGTTTTGTAAAATCATATTTCGTTGCCCCCAAATATGACGTAGAATCAACCTCAGTCACAGCAACATATCAATCTATTACAGTGACCCTCTGCCTTTCTATAATGAAGCTGTGGATACAACAGCATGGAAACAATATACAATATCGGTCATAGCTCACGAGGAAGGTCATCAATGGACTGGTGATTTGGTCACCACACACTGGTGGAGTGATCTCTGGCTTAATGAAGGATTTGCAGTTTTTCTTGAGCATATGGGTGTTGCTGGGGTAAGTACTTGAATATACACTTAACAGTCATTTAAATAGGATAGGAGCAGAATCTTTCGTTATATTATAATTCATTAATTGGACTGGTATGGACAATTATTATAGTGACGGCTTTAGCGTTTCTAGAACAAAAATTATAGTATAGAGATGTTCTCGGGATATCAGCCAGGTGAAGTCCGACGATAGAGCCGACGGTTGAAGAACAGACATTGTTCTCATCTTCAGGACAAGTTCTCATCATCTCATGTTCAACACTTGCCCTGAAGATGAGAACAATGTCTGTTCTTGAAACGTCGGTTCTATCGTCGGACTTCACCTGGCTGATATCCCGAGAACATCTCTATAATATTCGCCGCCAAGAAAGCTTCAATTCTTATTTCAAAAACTATAATGTTGACGAGGTAAAGAAATGGTATTATTGACTTGCCTGTAAGAGATGTTGCTAACTTTATTCAACTTGTGGTTTTCGTGATGCGAGGGAAATGAAACCGAACAGTCACAAGAAGTATATCGTGAAAATTATTTACGAAAATAAATTAAAAGAATTACACGAAATTCTAAATGAATTTGTTGCGTAAGATGATGAGTTTCACTTTCCTGGTGGCTTCACAGAGAACCATCTATCTCATTTTCGTGTGTGTTCTTGATGTCAAATATCGTGCTTGCAGGTAGCACCAGAATGGAAATACGACGAACAGTTTATTATAGAAGAACTTCAAGCTGCATTTGAATACGACTCTGTCCCGAGGCATCCAATATCAGTAAATGTTAGTTTTCCTGACGAAATTACAAGTCTGATAGATAATATTACATATAACAAAGGTAATTATGTATTAGTAATAAGCAAGTATAAAATATATAATAAGCAGTGTTTAAAAAGTATGCAAAATTGGCGCACCAGGGATAACAATCATTAAATTTGGCCACCTGGAATCACATCTTGTGGCCAATTTTGGCCACCTGTTCTTTGCTCTGAATTGTTCTAATTTCGACGTTCTGGTTTGAAAACCATACTTGAAAGATAGAAAAAGTATAGAAGGGAGTTCTGTTTCACTTCCATTTATTATCATGGTAATTCAACCTAGTTCTTCTCCAATTTCAATATGGTGCATTATTATGCAGCATGCATGTAATTTATATTTAACATAAATAAAAAATATATTATGTGGTCACTAGTGATTACAAATAGCCACCGCAATTTTTTTTCCGGTGGCCTCATTGGCCACCAAGAGAACTTTTTAGACACTGATTATAAGTAATTTGTGAAAACAATATAATATTTATATTCTTGCCAATTGAAACTCTCCTCTGCTAAGTGAAATCGATTTTCTAGGAAACATCACATGAGAAAAGGATTTGATTGTTATAAAAATATCATTAACCAAAAGGTGTTATTGTATCCAAATGGTAATTGACCGCAAGAAGATATGACTCTTCACACCATACATCATTCTTGGAGATCGATACTATCGTATATCTACACTTACTAACGCAGATCATGTCGATTGCATTTGCAAGTACTTTTGATAGACTATATGATGATCCTATTTTAGACGGGGGAACGAAGATTAAATCCCATCTTGGTTGGAGAGCCGGATGGAAAGATACCATTGGCAAGACAGAGACAAGTTTGGGAAGACAATATTAGAAGGAATCTTCGAGGAGTAGGTGTTTGTGATGAAAACTGGCTTGATCATGCCCAGGTTAGATCCTGATGGCAAACGTATGTTCCGTAAGCTACTGAATAAGTAAGTAATTTGAAAATCCAGTTTACTGCACGTAAAAGGCCAAACCACATGTTGTGTCACAAAACATATCCTAACTACAGCTGATAAAATACTTTATTTAACTATGAGGTATCATAAACATTGAATGTTACGTGATGCATTAGGTTGCACCTAACCTTCATTAAGTTACCTTCCATCTTATCGAATTTCTTCTGAAGATTGTTCATGTTAGGAACATGGTCACTGCCTACTGAGCATTATACGTAAGTGGTTTCTATTGTCAGATAATAAACATTGAAAACATGACATATTGTAACAACAGGACTTGTGATTCGTTCCACATGGCACATTCTACCAAGCACAAAGCTGTCATGTTAGACGAACAGTCGGACCAACGCCTAATTTATGGCTGTATCTTCCTGCCGCTATTTGTTAAGGATAGATATTGATTGTCTTATTAGTTTTGGGTCCTTATTTTTAGTATTATTCAAAGTTTTGTAGTAGAGATCCGTATAGAATCTAATTGATGGGCTTGGGGTGGAATAATGTTTAGCTAATTGTCAAACTACAGCAAATTACACATTTCTAAATCTTTATATAGAGAAATGAATATTATATCATTAGTGTTTATGTGATATCATCTTAAGAATTTCAAGTATTTGTTGCAGGTGAATCAGTAAAATTCACGTAGCATTTTCTGATTTCTATAACTTTTAAAAGATAAAATTCGTCTATCTTGAAGTCTTTCAATTGTCTTTATATTAATTATTAATAAGAATATCTTGACTTGTTAATTTAATAATATACTTACTAAAATATTTGCGTTCGCGAGTATACCGGAGCAAATCATTGGGTTCAAGGTAAGATTTTATTTCTATTGGTACCGTGCATGAATTCCATAACCCTCAAAGTTGAAAAATGAGGTAAGGTCAAGAATGTAACCCTAAATGTGTCGTACGTCATCTCTGATCATGGTATTTGTGTAAGTAATGACGTCCGAGAAACAGAGAAAACAAAATGGACCTCACAGGCTATTCTTATGGACGTCGATACAAAAAACTTTATTTTCTTAGAACAGCGTCAGTGAGGGTTGTGGGATTCATGCACAGTGCGACAGATTTGATACTACGGTTCAGCAATACATAATGTTGCGGTGCTAATCTATAACCATTTAATAGTTTCAGAAATATAGAAACTTGTTGGTCCTACAGGTAAATTTAAAAATATTCTAGGCCTAAGTCTTCAGTATCAGTGTCTTTCATAACAACATCAAAATTTGTTAGAATAAGGTTTGCCGTTATTCTACGAAGTGCAAAGGTATATTTGCTTGAGCTCCATATTCTTTGGAAATGTTTTTTTCTTTCTTATGGACTGAGCGTCCCACATGCCCCTGCCGTTTTCTATGTTTACTATCAAGTTGATTCTTGAGCACTTCGCGAATTTCTTTCTTCCTTGTCAACTGGAGCTTGCTACCTCTAGGAGCTTTTCGTAATGCTCGATTTACAGCATTCCGAGAATCTTTATTTTACCTCGTGTTTATGGTGATTGTGGTGAACCTCATTTTCGGGCTCTTTTTCTTATATTTCTTTTATTTTTAAAGGAAAATACATGTAACATATAATAACACAAGATATTTACAAACATATACAACACATTTAGACTCGACTTTAGAGATACTGTTCTGCATTATGCTTCACCTCATTGGGATCTGTAAGAACATAATACTCATAACTTACTTCATTCAATTACTTCATTAGATTTCTATTTTAGTTTATGTTTCTGATAGAGAAATTTGGCCTTTCCTCTGCGCTCTTCCTGTTTGGAATTTGCCTATATTATCTCAAAAGCAACATTACCACGCGAAAGGCAAAATAATACATTTTTGGTGGATTCTGGAGCTTCTTTACCAATCGTAGATAATTCTTGTTATTGGAAGTATTTCAGTTCGATCCAATTAACAGCAAGGGTTTAATGTATTACAGGGTCAACTTTGACTGTTAAAGGTGAAATCAACCCTACAATGAAATATAGTGGCAGAGAAGATGTACTAGCAGCTATGGTAGTGGAAAAAAATAGATTACACTATCTTAGGTGGATCATGGTTAACTCGACTTTGACCTCAGTGGAGAGCTAACGTCTCGCAGTTACTGACCTCGCAGTTTGATTATTATAAGACAAAAGTTTGTGTGACACAGCAAGACGAGATAGATTTCTTGCTCTCGAAGTACAGCGATGTATTCGTGCAGGGTCTCTCTAAACCAGTTAACGGGTACAAAGTGCAATTGCAGGTAAACCACCATTCCTTGCCAATTTATCGTCGTTACTACACAGTAACAATACATTTAAGGGATAGAGTATATGAATTAGTTTATTTTCAAAATCTATCTTTTATTGAACCCGTATATTATACAAAATTGGCAACCCCATTAGTAGTCGTTAGGAAGAAGAATAACGAATTGAGACTCTGCCTAAATCTAAAAACACCTTCAATGGAGTGATAGATAAGATGACGTACCCTCTTCCGAAAATAACGGACATTCTTAACCAACTATATGGAGCTAAAATTTTTAACATTCTGGATCTGCGAAGTGCCTATCTACAACTTGAGGTATACAAAGGGTTCCAGAAATTCTTAGGCATAAGTACCCCCTAGGGACAAATCGTCCAGAAACGGCTACATTTTGGACTCAACTCTAGAGTACAGATTTTTCAGCGATTTATGAATCAGATGTTAGCAAAGAGAAACTAGTATGAGCTATTTAGATGTGTTGATTTATGGTGTGGATAAAGAAGAATGTTTTAATCGTGTGCAAAGGACACTGGACATTTTCAGTAGCTACGAAGTGAAAGTACGCAAAGACAAGAGTATGTCCTTAGCTGAGGTGATAACATATTTTGGGGATCATAGTATCTGCAGGTGGTATTAGAGTTTCCGAAGATAAGATCAAGCCTATCATAGAAGCACCATCTCCTAACACAATTATTATTTTTGTGTTAGAAGTCATTTATTATAGAAGTCATTTTTGGGTATGATAGCCTTCTATCAGCGGCACATACCTAACTTATCTTGGAAAAGTCTTTTGCTTCACAACTTATTAGTTAAGAATATCAAACGGACTTGGTCACCCTTGCACAACTATGAATGGGAGCTCTTAAAAACTCATTCAAAGAAACACTTGTACTCTATCCATTTAATCCCGAAAATGAAATTCACTAGACTCTCACTAATCCGTCCATTCATCGCATATATGGGTGCCTGTTTCGCGGAAGTGCCGGATTATTGAGAGGGTCGGAAATTATTAGTTTAATCACATAGATAGAGACTCTACAGGCTGTACTTTGTTAAATCTAAAGACATAGTATGTACTGAACTTTACTGTAAGAAAGTCACTATTTCATATACGTATGTATAGCATTGTTTAACATTTCTAACTAAACATTGTTACACACGATAATTCATTTTTGTGCTCGTCATTTCTGCTTGAGCGACTAGAGGCCGGATGTGGGCCGGACTGCTGAGGACGGGTTAGCGAGAGTACGTTTATCTAAATATTAAAAGTTTCCACCGTTATATTTATGGTAAACAGACTACTATTGTAACAAATTTGCTCTTAGTCAAGCTTCTATTTGGAGAAAAAATAATTCCTTCCACTGCGTCTCCTAGACTTCAGAGTTGATATTTATTGGTAGTCTCGTATGACATCAAGTACGGGTATTGAAAGCATGTCTAAATATTCGATTTTTTTTATCTAGGATGCTAATACAGGATGAAACTGAAGATTCAGATGAATCTGCCACCTATATAGTAGAATTGCAGAACGCACTCATAAATTTGGATACGGTGAAACAGGAGGCTCAAGCAGATTTCATGCTATGTCAATTGCTCTCTTGGTATAACGAAGGTTGCACATATCATTTGCCCTCAAATTATTTACAATCCGAATTGCAAGATTATTTTTTGTTTCAGGCATTTTCTAACAATACAAGACTCCTGTTTATGGAGAGAAGACTGATATTCTTGCCACGTAATTTACAATCTTCATATTTAGAAGAGCTACATAAACAGCATTGGGGATACAAAAACGTGTTTTAACTGAATAAAATTATTTCAAATTTTAACTTGAAATTCCGGTAAGGCAGGGAAACGTTTCATCATATTACATTGTATTATGAAAGTTCCTACCAATCTTACTATAAAACAAGTAATTGGTTGGGTATCACAATTCATTAAAAATATCACAATTTTACATACAATTTAATTCCAATATTACAGTGTTCTGGTTTGTGTCTCCTATTATGTGCGATATCACTTATGAAATGTGTAATTACTAATTTTAATAAACTGAATAATAATATAAAACAAATATTTTCAGCTCCATCCATAATAAGGATGATTCAACACATGATAACTCCTGACGTGTTTAGAAGCGGTATTTCGAATTACTTAAAGAGTAGGTAAGTAATGCTTGTTTACGAATATTGCTTGCCTATATCAATGTATTGAGGTGCTTAGGTTTGATACAGTGTGACCAGACAAAAAAGAAAGAATACCTACTGAGAAATACTAAATGTTTTATATTTTACAATGTATATATTTTAGTATAATGTCTTACAGTATATTCATGAATAAATCAGCTAATGAATGAATACACATCTTGTTACCTACAGTATATGAATGAATGTATGAGCTGTCTCATAGACTCTTGGCATATTATATAATGAAACTAAACTGGTTTACATTCACGTATAACCAAATATGACTGAATGTATGGAGGTGTCATATTTTGTGATAATTGTAAACACTCAGCAATAGATTTTATACAGAAATACTTGAATAGATAGCCGCTTGAATCAATAATTCAGATTTTAGAAACTGATTATTAAATCATTTCCATCTAATTGTCCAATTTGATGTAAGTAAAATATTATTGTTTACGTTTTCTTTAATGTGTCAATGTATAGAGCTTACAACTACACAACTAGGGAATATTTATATGAAAATCTAAATGAAGCGGCAGAATCAGCAGGGGTCTTACCTGATGATATCACAGTAGGAGATGTATTCGAAACTTGGATAGTACAGGAAGGCTATCCAATCATCACAGTAACTAGAAACTACGAAACAGGAACTGCGTCGATTGAACAAGTAAGTGATTTTAAGGTTTTATTGTTTAAAGTATAAAACAGACAATGGATCGAAAAACTAGGGAAATGTGTTAAAATCAGTTAAGCTCTAACGCCAGTTAAGCTTTCTTGTCATAATTTTGAATGGACAAAATTAAGATACGTTGTAATGCTGTGATTATAACATAAGTTAGTGTTGTTTCTTAATCAACTTAATATTTTTGTCCATTTTCCTATCTTAGGTTTTCTCTTTCTAGTACTCGTGCTTTACAATAAATATATTTTCTCAGAACTCACAGTTGTTTCATTGCTGTTCAAATAGTATATTAAATTACTGTCTTAGTGATGAAGAAAATATCAGATCACACTTGATTCATTACATATATTTGATTCAATAATCACAGAATGGTTCACAGAGTGGAGCGTGGTCCTATCAGCATCTACTTCTAACATTTCGCGGCGTGTAAGAGCCATTACGCTCTTTAATGGAAAACCCTTTTAGGTTCTTTTCCATTCTAAAAGGAAAAGGAACTCCAGTCGTTTTTCTTCACCATTGGCACTTTTAGGAACAGTTGGTTCTGGGGATCGCAATCCAATAAGCATTCACGTATCACATGGAGGAGATAATCTTTGTTAAAACATTATTTTGTATGAATAATTTGTGTAAAAAATTACGTGGGCTTGTCATGTTATGCAATTCTTTCTAGTTACATAAATGTCGTTGTTTAAGATAGGATTAGACCCCGCAACATGGTGGACAGCGGCCAAGAGCCTCAGTTCACAAGATCATTGAGATCAGGTACGTTAAATAGCCTTTAGTTCTTCAGGACATTCATCATAATTTGCCATCGGTAATACAATTCCTTGTAATAAAAAGACTCCTCCCATAGCACTTAAGCACTTATACATTCGCCCACAGTAAACGCCTACCTCTAACTAACTCAAACATTGTGGTCATGTATCCTAGATATATGTGGTGATATAAATAGATACTGGCAAATAATAACACGAAAATTTGCAGAATGTAAATATTATGTTGAATAGTTCGATAACTACACTTACTTAGAGGCATTAAGTATTAATCGCCGCTATCTTAACAGAAGCAAATATTTCTCTGCTCTCAATTTTATTCAGAAGAAACTGCCTAATGAATGTATATTGTTATAGACTGCACACACTATATGGTAATTTGTGATCTGTTTGGTGTTCAGCATTTGGTACATTCCACTGTCATCCGCAGTAACGAACTCGGTTATTAGGCTTACGGAAATCTATCGCTCTCTTGATTCACCTTTTGACAACATTTCATTGTCGTTTCTCTATCTTTGCTATTGATTGGTGTTCACGCCACATCTTGTCTACCTCATTCACAGATACATTTCAGAGATTACCCTCACTGTTGTTAAAATTCATATAACGAACCTACAACTTGACCTCTAACGAACGCGTACACATCCTTCACTTTGCCCATCTTGTCCAAATAATCTCATGCATCTCTTATAATCTGATCTTAGAGTTGCTGCGCTATATGTGTCACATCTGCTTGTTTCTATAACTACAGTACTGTTCATGAGCGGGTCATTGCAGTCATTACTCAGTTCGCACCCCTTGTATTATATATATATATATATATATAATTTATTTAAGGATGTTAAAAGGGTAATTTTCAATAATACATTTTCCGATGTTTTCAACAGAAAAGATTTCTCTCCGAATCTAATGAGAACTCTACTACGGATGTAGTTTGGTATGTCCCAGTATCGTATACTACACAAGGAGAGTTGGATTTTGAAAACACGGCTCCAAAGGAGTTTCTAAGAAATGAAGCTAATATTGTACTAGATGACCTTCCTGGTGACGACCAATTTGTTATTTTTAATATTCAGCAAACAGGTAGGCATTCAACTTAGAAAATATTATAAGAAAGCTAACTTTGTGTATAATTTAAAACTAATATACCTATTTTGTGTATAGGGTAAATTGCATATATTTTATACTATACTATTTGAGTGTTTCTGTATTTTTAGAAACTTAACTGAGGAGCTTATAAACAAAAAGATGCTAGTGGCATTGAAAATGCAAATTAATGTTCAAGTTGACCTTTTATATATAAAACATGAATTTCTGTTAGTCAAAATATTTATGTAACATATATTTGGAAATATATGCTGGTCTAGTGGCTACCGTCGCAAACTGTTCTTCGTGGGGTCCCAGGTTCGATTCCCTGCTCTGCCAAGAGATTTGTTTCCAAAACAAGAGGATCTGGAACGGTGCCCACCTAGCATCGTGATGCAATTGAGAAGCTGTTGTGAATAAAATACGATAGTTGTCACAGTTGAGAGTTTCGGCTCTACTAACACGTCTGGTCAGCGTGGGAGCAGTGGACCAACTTCTCCCTCCGGGAGAGGACTCATCCAATAGTGGATTGAATATGGTTGTGAATTATGCTACTTAAAACCCTTTGCTTTGTGCCGTTTACATCTGTTAACTGAAAACTTTGTTTCACTGCAATAGCAGAAACAGCTAAAGACAAATTAGCTTCTAGTTGTTTTAAGAGGTATTCTTTCAGAACAAACCGTAGTAAGAAAAACCTTCTATCTCGTTTCCTGAGAAGGAAGGCAAAAGCATAGAGAAAGGTTTTGGTTTGTTATTATTAGATTGCTTAAATTTTACAAGCAAAGTGTTGTAGATTAAACGTCTTAATTTGAAAGTTCAAACGTTCTAGATTTGATCACATTCTATATAATTGAAACAATATGTTAAAACATGAAGCTACCTTGTAACTTTCGTGAGATACTGTTCAGTTAGAGCTTCAATACCTCGAATTCATGCATGAATCCATATTGGAATTAATTTAAGTTTTTTTACTATCATCGTACGTAACACATTCATCTTAAACAATCAGATGCCAAGAATTCACTTCAATTATTATATTACATATTGAACTCATTAATACATGTTATTAATAACATTATATTTCAGCTTGTACATATTGCTGGACATGTTTCAATATAAACGATCTTGCTAAGAAAAAATGTAGCTCGGAACCAGTCTATTATCTTATATAAGAACATGTATGCTTCCATAGGATGGTACCCACAGTATTATCAAAATAATTAGCATATTGAATCAATATTCCTAGACCTTTTAATTTTTTGTGTTTTCTTCTCACATATCTTGAAATCTTATTTAGTTTTGGGGAATTTTAATAATTAATGGTTTCGACCCGTACCGATTGCGTAAGTGTAATGTATTTAAAGCTACAAACTTAATAAGATTCGATTAAGAAACCTCATTGAGTGCAAGACTACTACTTCAGGCCTCACAATACCAATTCCAGTAGTTCGGATCTCTGTAAATAAGATACGATTATGAGTTTTTTTGAGACTCAACTATTATCTTTGTTTCCAGAGACATTAATACCTGTTTGTTTCGTTGCACAATTCAAAGTTAGTTTTAATTTGTTTTTGTTGGCGGGCATATCAGGCACAATCCGTCATCGTTCAAAAGGCTGTCTTCCCTCTTCAAGCACTATTTTGGCAAAATTATATTTAGGTTCAATTTCTCATACGACACTGCCAGAAGAAAAATCGGTAAAATCTAAATTATGATATTCACAGCGATGCGTTGTGATAGAATTAAGTCGAAAATATGTAATTGATTTCAGAAATTGATTTCAGAAATTTATTTCATCTCCTTCAATAGTTTGTCTCCCGAAATTGGTCTTATAAGTGTTATTCCCTGGGTACTCCAACTGTTTTCTTGTAATGGTGTGATCGCGACTAGAACACATGATTCGCATCTTTCGTGCTGTTCTTTATTTGGCAAGAAAGTATTCTCATCGCTTTGTAGTTTGTCCCTGCAGAAATAGTTAAAGAAATTCCGGTGACATAGATATGTTAGAAAAGGTGAAATGTGAAAAGCACTTCCAACACGAATGTTCCATTGTTCTTATCATCAGGAATAGTATGATGATGACTGGTTCCAGAGAGTAAAATTCTATGGCGATTAGTTATACTTTGGTCTGGTAAACCCAGCCTCTCTGTATAAAACTCTGTTAAGTAATGGTCATGTTTCTTTGCACGCTACTTTAAATAGAAGCTTAAAGATTCACTGTTAAGCAAAGTGATGATTGAACCTCAATTTATTTCTCTAAAGGTCTGCTTTCCAACAATAAATAATTTTCCTACATGGCCGAGATGAGCTAATGAAGATATGCATCCAAATTAATGTACAGTTTTGTTTATAACGGGTGGGATTTTTTGTGCAAAGTCTGTATTGGAAGTGAACTTATTAGACTAGTTTATACATTTCTAGACCTTTGAAATCGATAAAATATAGATGGTGAATATGCTTCGCAGTTATTTGACCAAGGCTGGGCACCATGACAAAGCCAAGAGTCACCAATTGATTTCGCTCCAGTCCCCTACACAGAACATTCTAGGTTAAATAAAATGTTAATAGAATTATGTATTGATACAATTATATGAAGCATAGAGTTTGTTTGTACAAACGAACATTAATTCACTTAAAGTGATAAATAATACTTGTACAAGTTGTTTTTCGTGTTCATTTATGATTTAATATACAATACAGAATAAAGAGTTGGTTTAACAATAGGAAGTTCCTGAAAACGATCCCAGTCGTCACCCAACCTGACTTAGGGTTTTCGAGAGTTTAACCTCAGTCACACAAGATGGTATACACAAACCAAGGCTAGAGAATTATGTCCCTAAGGGTCATACACAACTTTAAAAGAAAACCGCCTAAGTCAAATGGAGCGACTCTCTCTCTTTCGAGATAACTGAAATATCATCAGACCAATACTCTTGCTTTATGACAATGACTATTTTCACAAATAATGTGAGCTAAGTGTAAGTTCGTTACATATACTATAATTGTTGCTCACTAGAAGCTCTCCAGCTTACTTAGGACAATGATAATCATGTATTGAATCCTTCACGAAAAGAATTGTCAAAGAAGAGTACTAGTACTCACATCAAAATGGAATTTGATTCGAAGTACAACTCTTCAATAAACCTGAAGTGCATTACGTTTATTGTTTTACCGGACGGAAACGGAAAGAGCCTGTAACGACGGATCGATTTTAAAAAAAATATTTGCGGACTTTCAGTTTCCAGCTGAAAACATATCAAAATCAGTAAAGCCTTCTCCTAAATAATTTAGAATATCGTTTCAAAAATTAAGCCAGTTTGATAAACGATTTATCTATTGCTCGACGATCCCACTTCAAAACTATTTGGTACTCAGATATCTTTATATTGTAGGATTCAAAACAAATATATTATGAGGATAAAATCCTCATTATTCATCATTAATTTTTTGGAAAATATACAGTCCTACACTATAAAATATATATGAGTTACTCTTTATATTCTTGTTGAATGAGAAACATTAACAATGCAGTTTTCTTTCTAATTGGGCCCTTCACTTACAAAATAATAATTGTTAAATTCTCGTAAGGCATAATGAATACAAGTTTTTGTTACTATCAAATAAATGCAACTTTACAATTTCAAGCATCATGAAATTGATTGTTTACACCATAAATTTTATGCATTCAAGTTATATGGTTTGCAACCTTAAAAACTTAAAGAAATCTTTTTATGCAGCAGCAATTATAAAATGGTAACTCTATGACAGCTCATAGCTGTAATCAAAAAGTAATTAGGAAATATTTAAAGGTAAAGCTCATTGGATATGTTGTAATACCATTTTCTATGGTAAGCGTACGCTTTTGACAGATTTGTTATGTTAAAATTAACATAATTAATTCGTAACTTCATTTAGCATTCCCTCCTAAATGCTATAAGAAATTTGTATTAGTGGCCTGTTAGGCTTTTGGAATTCTTATAAAATTACACGTTATGAAGACGAAGCCATATGTATTGTGTAGAAAGATACTAATGTTCATTTTTCCGCAGGATTCTATCGAGTGAATTATGACGTTCAAAATTGGAAGTTAATAGCCGACTATTTGTACTCGGACGAAGGACTCAATATACATGTTCTGAACAGAGCACAGCTTCTGGATGAAACGTACGACCTGTCCAGACTTGGAATCATCAACTACACTACAGCTCTTGACATTACTCGTTACCTCAGTAAAGAGTTGGAATACGTTCCTTGGATCGCAGCGCTTCCTGAAATTTACAACTTCAAGGACCTTCTAAGGAGCACACCAGCTGCGGCTACTTACACGGTAAATGTTTAATTCTGTATTTTAAAAGAACATTCATTATTTACTTTTATAGAGTAGGAAATTTACTCGAGTATATCGCATAAACGAGTAAACTCTTTTGACCTTTTTTGTACATTTTTTACTAGAAATAAGAATGTGTTAGCGAATGTGTTTGCGGTACGTAGAAACGAAATTTAAAACTTTCGCTCAACTAAGGGTAGTCATAATTATCATAATTATCATAATTATTGTTTTAACTAGCAGAGGTACGTAGAACTATATTCGGCATTTCTATCACCTTATATGAAACAAATTCAATGTATGACAACAACAGCTAATGAGATTAAGTTTAATTAAACATTTTGTAGCAAATATTCCCTGCAAACGCTTAAATTGAATTCGAGAGAACAAAGTACACAAGCAAATTCCAGAAAGATCATACAGCGTTATACACTCATTACACTTCTTGTTCAAACTATTGACACCTTCTTCTTTCGAGCACAAAACTATTTTGATTTCAACAAAGGTGTTACTAAAAATGTATTATTTTACAGTGTATAATGGACCTTATGTGTTCAGAGTATTTAGCGTCACACTAGAATATTTTACTTTGGTAATAAAAATGTATTTAAAATGTAAAATATGTTATATTGTATAAATAATATCCTGTCTTTGGTTCTAACGGAATTTTAAAGATGTTTAAGTTCTGCCGCTTATGTTCACCAATCCTTAATATATTTATTCACTGAATATAAATATCAATTGTATGCTAATTTATCCATTAACAATTACAAATATATACCAAAAGCAGGTCCGTAGATAGAGAGGGATTAGAAGGGGTCCGTCTCTACCTATAGAGTTCCTGAACCTCCTGAACAGCGAGATATATGAGTAATTATGATGTATAATAATATATCATAGTTCATGCCCTTCTAAATTCTTTATCTCTTCAGATTGTGACTTGATACAGGGTTGATCAGATAAAACTATTAAAGTGAAGTCCCGGTTGTGGTGTTCATTAACATTCATGGAAACGAGATATTTAATAACGTATAAGTTTCTCCACAATTTTGATTGTTTTCCGTTGAGCTTTAAATTGTAGTTTAAAGCGTTTAATTTTGTAAGTTCCTACATGAGAAAGATATTCTTTCTTCTTAGCGCTATGTATTGCGACTTCTACAAGCGGTCTACCAAGATCTTGGATTTGATGACGTTCCAGGTGAAGCTGGCGTTAGGACTTTGAATAGAGCACAAATAATTCCCGCTCTTAATGATTTTAGAGACAATGACACAGCACAAAAGTCTCTGGCGGCTTTCAGGGAGTTAATGGAAGTATCAAATCCTGATGAAGCAAACCCGTAAGTTATGTATATGCTTAGTTATTTATACCTTGCTCTCATCACATGCATATTCTTAAACAATACAACACATCGAAATTGATAAAATATGGAAAGGAAATATACAATAAATGAAGATAAAAAACAAACGTGAATAAAAATAATAAAAACATTAAATGATATAAAAAAAAAAAAAAAAAAAAAAAAAAAAAAAAAAATTTTGTGAATCACCATATATATAATATAATCATATTATATATATGGTGATTCACAAAATTCGTAACAGGGTCACAACTCATTTCCTAGTGCACAAAAATCTTTGAAAAAGAAAAGTTAATAGCAAAGTGCATTTGCGGAATAACGTGGTGATGCTTTTGAAATCAAGGACTTCTCGGGAATACCTCTACGGGGGAAGGGGCAACTTAAACATTTTAAATGGCAACAAGGGTTGATTTTGCTCCCATTGAAACAATCACTAAATTGTGAACAACATTTAGAGGAAACACTTTCGACAGCTAGAAGACTTAATTGGTGGTCGAAAATTTTGGATGCAGTAACTCAAAATGAATAGCAAATAGAGGTTCCAAATTAAAGTGAAAAACTAAATGCGATATGAAGAAAAAAGTAGAAGCTTCTCGGGAATACGGTTGTGGGGAGTAACTTCAAAATTTTAAATAGAAACAATGATTGATGTTGCTTTCTTGGAAACAGACATGAAATTTTTAACAATTTTCAGAGAAAACTTTTTAAAACTTAAGTTACAAGAGCTACTTGGCAAGTTAACTGTTGACCTACCAATTATCTCTTGTAATTTCCATACGTTACGAAATATTAAATAATGTTCCAACTGAACGTTTTTTCAAATTTCATGTTTGTTTCAAAAGAAACAAAATTAACCGTTGTATTAAAAAAATGAAGTTGCCTCTCCCCTGTAACAGTGTCTATGTTCGTATGATGGGAAGATTGACAGCAGTAGAGGATGCAGCAATCGGAAAATAAACTTGTTAATTTCTCTTTAATTTTTACACGTGCATATTCTTAGAGAAAATAGGTTATATCTAATTTTGGAATTGAATCACTGCTCACTCACTTCACTGAGAATCTTCTCTTGGAAGACTTTCAATGAACGTCTATGTGTTGACTCACTGTACTACGAGTGTTAAAGAACCGTGTTTTCTCTTGAATTCTTTTTCTCTGATATTCCATGATTCTTAGCTGTTAATACCTTGGTGAGAAAGTGTGACCTTATTTTCGCAGGACAATTCTTGGTTGTTTTGATCATTCTTTTCAATGCACATTCCACGTTCTCTGCTTTGGGAATTATTACTGATATAATCTTATTAATCTTACATCCATGTGAATGTTATAGTTGATGATTCAAGCTACTAATTACTTGTATTATGTCTCTTGATTTTTTTTCATTTTATTGAAGTCTAAGACAACATACAAAAATCCTTACATATAACAAGCATTAAAATACCAAGTAAATATTATAGTGTACATATTATTTGGGCTATCAAAATGATATTATCACAATGGGGTTCACGTTGATAGATTTTGATTAACCAAAATAGTGCTATCGTATCGGTTCCCTGGTAAATTGTGTTGTTACGCATGTGTTATCAAATATAAAAGATTTCCAATTTGTTCATATTACCGAATCATTCACATTTTTTTTTCAATTTAGAAAGAGTATGTGTGGTATGTCGGAACCTTTCTAGTGTATACTATTGCTTGTCTCTTATTAATTAACTGTAAATCAAACTCTGTATCGCATATTTCACACGTCTTCATTATGAATAATCTATTGATCGAATGCTGTAGATTCAGTACCGCAGCAAATATTTTATACAATAGACTTTGAAAGGTGTCGCTAAGCAGTGAGCTGTAGCTATTGCCTTCATTTCTGAGATATATTTTCGACATTAACTTCTTTTTTTTTAAACACACATATTTTGGCTTTACAATTTTAGTTCAAGCTAGTGGAAATATAAGCACGCACAGAGTGAAAGCTAGTTTGTGATACTATTGTCGATAGCTGCTATATAATGTTGGTCCATATGTGCTTATGTTTCAGACTAAAATATTAGTAGTAATATTTAAATATGTTCATTAGACGTGTGAAGAAAACTGGTTGTGAGATTTTAGAATCCTCATAAACAGAAGATACCGTTAATCCATGTAACTAACATATTAGGAAACCTCTGAGGAACATAATCTTTTATGTATCGTGTTGCTTTGTATTTATGTAAAGAAAATATTAAAATCATGTTTCTACCTTTCTCGTAGGATTTCACCAAATTTGCGAGCCACAATTTACAACACTGCAATTAGAGAAGGAGGAACCGAGGAATGGGAATTTGCTTTCGAGCGCTTCATAAATACCAACCCTACATCCGAATATTTCTTGACTGCTTTGACAAAAACTGAGAATGTTTCTCTGATTGACAGGTGATAATTAATCTAGTAAAAACGCATTATTAATTCGTTATTTAATTGAAACTATGAATAAGTCTGTACTTGCGACCTAGAACAACGTAAATCCAATTTCGGACAATACGTGATTAATGCAATTTTGTGTAGTTTTCGGAAAGACTCACATAATGGTTGCATGATTCTTGTTGCAAACATGTTAAATAATGTAACAAAAGTAATTCTATTATATTGTATGCCTTTTTAATTTCTAAGAAATAGGAAGCAGTTTCTTTCTTCTCGAAAATAAGGATGTGCGTCTTACGCGTTTCTAGTTCTAAGGTACAAAATGGTTTCTCCTCCTGTATAGATGACATTGACAACAATATCTCGAATATTGTTAAAATAATGTGATGAAATGCCTTATTTCTCATAATATACTTACATAAATTAGTCCACTGTGCATTACACTCTTCTATTTTATAGTTCTATTAATACTTTAAAGCGTTTTTTTAATGACTCATACCCTTAATGCTTTTTATCAATTTTCTCTTCGAAATAATTCTAGAATATTTGGCGATGGACCTACTGACTTCATATTTGTTCTAGTAAATTAAATTATATTCAACTGAGAATAGGTGATAAGGAAATGTTAATTATGAAGGTTCTTTTTTTCCAATTATCATTTCGAAACAATAAGAAATGATCCCCTTCCTAATAATCTTATTCCTTCGAAGATATGTTATAAATGCTACGGTTTAAAACGTATTGGCAATCAATTTTATTGCATCTATATTATTCGAATTTTCAAATATTTACTTCAAAATGTTTCTGACTTATTGCGTATGGACGAAGTTTTTGAGCAGTTTTATACAGAATAAACTCCTTAACCAGGTTTTCATAAAGAGTTCTCATATATATAGATATTAGCTCTGATTAATATCGTAGTTGATTGTATTGAATTTGAAATCAGAATGATCTCTATACCACGTACCAGATTGGTTCCCTTTACCCAATGGGCATGTAAGGAAGAAATCAAACTGACAGAGAACGGGACAAACTAAGTACGAAGGGCGGATTGTTTAGAGCTATTGAGTTCGAAACATAAAATTCGCCTTTATGAGTACTGAGGGATATAATTAAAATAAGTAATTTCTACAAATGATTCCAATCTCGCAAATCGTAACTCCAAAAATGAAGGTATTTAATAAAGGCTAAGACATTGCTTGCAAAAATACATGTGATTGTATTTCGGGTGTAGCGAAAGATTTGATGTTAATTAAACCCTAAAAGACTGTGAATTAGAATAATCAAAGCGATTTAACATTGTAACGTCTCTGTTCGGCAAATTGGTGGGTGTGGATTCTCTGTAATGCTCAGAACGACTGCATCTCGAATTAGTTACATCGGTGTAGAGGGCAACAGATGATTCTATGTATCTATGGAGCACTCCTCATTTTGACAGACAATGCTGGCTTAACTGGCAGACCAAATTTTAATAAGAGTGATAAAAGAAACAACGGAAACTTAGTGGATATGATTATATAATTTCTCCTAGCCACTCCTCTGGCAAGAGGAACTAGGTTGTGGCTCGGCCCGAAGCCCGAGGAACACTCAACTTTACATGGATTAAATGTTCCTATATACCAATCAAAAAGATATGATACGGACTCTTCCGCTACAAATGGAGTGAGAAATAATTTTAATGGATATTACATATTAAATATTTACAATAATATGAAAATACTTAAATATATGTCGAGAATATTAGTATGCTTTCTGAAATGTCCCTTTGCGCTTTCGTTTGTTAAATGTTTCTAGATAATACTTAATTTTTAGTCTTTGAATTAAATTACAATTCGTATTTTACAATCTAAAATACGCCAAAGTATGCTGCGTGAAAATAATATAATAGAAAAGAGTATATAAAATTAATAGATTAGCAGTAATTAACTTTTCCCCTAAAAGGGAAGACCTGCAGATCTTGCGTGCGCCTCGCAAGAGGGGGAGTGACGTTACAATGTTGGCTATTTCTAGTAAATGTATTGTTCTTAAAAAGAAAATCCATATTATAAAAACTTCTATTCGAAGGTTATTTTTTATGTTCCAAATATATTTATTAGTGTATTTATTTATTATTTACCTTCTACAGAAAAATTCATTCTCGACTTAATGAAGGTTTATACTGCTACAGTTATAGTATACAATATATAAGAAAAAAGACAAAAGACAAAAAGAATAAAACACAGCCACACAAAAAATACAAACTTAAATCTCTAATCTAATACACCAATAGACTTAAAAAAATTCATACAAAATAGAAACGTAGGAAATGTTTCAACATTCATACATTAGATAAATCATGAATAAATTCCATAAATATCAAACAATACACACATACATACATCGCATTAGTCACACATACACACATATCACATACATACATATACATTCACACATACATACGTACATAGACACACATACACATACCCATTACATATATACAACTTTACTAATTTGCAAATAGCTAAATATTTGGAACAAATCACTCAGTATATAGAAATGTTTTTGAAAGTTTCATACTGAAAACTAAAATACAATATTAAAAATTAAATCTGTAAAATGATCTCAAAATTCGTATGTTCGAAAATTGAGAAAGCTAGTGCAAAATCTAGACTAGAACAGTTGCACAAATTATTGTACTCGGAGCACATTCTAAGTAACGGTGAATATTATATTGTTCTGTGTTTGGTTTTTTGAATAAAAAAATATACTCTGTCCGTGTATTTGCTCTTTTGATATTAAAACAAATCAAACTCAAAAAATGAGTGTTATCAAACTTCCTATTAACTGTTTTATATAAAAATATTTGCTCAATTATTTTACGTCTGTTATAAAGACTAGTATAATTGAACTCGACTAGTAAGTTATTATATGAGTTTCCATTTTCAATTGGAGATTGTTTATACTTTTTATAATATAAGAAACGTAAAAAGC
>JAGDQP010011648.1:29818-40346 GCA_022664845.1 Lepisma saccharinum
TTGCAGATTGTTTATACTTTTTATAATATAAGAAACGTAAAAAGGGTTTCGGAATTTATTCCACTTTTTTCACATGACATTTATGAGAGGTTGACCATATGACTGAACCATATTCTACTTTACATCTCACCATACTTAAAAAGGATTTTAAGCGAATTGACATTATTTAAATAAGTTGCATTTCTGATTAGGAAACCCAAATTTCTTAAGGCATTATTGACTACATATTGGATATGGTCGTTGGAAGTTAAGTGTTCATCAATAATAACACCTAAATCTTTAATTGATTCTACTTGGTTAATAAATGTATTTCCAATTCTATAATCTGCTAGAAAGTTGCGTTTTGTTTTGGAGAAAATCATACAACAACACTTTTGCCTGTTCAACTGAAGACATTTTTTAGCCTAATTACATAAGGCATCAAAATCTCTGTGAAGGTGTTGACAATCAGAAACAGTTTGGACTTCAGCATATATATTTTATGTCATCTGCATACATTAAATAATTTGTAAATTTAATTATATTTGGAAGATCATTAACATACAACAGATACAATAATGGACCTAAATTAGATCCCTGAGGTAATCTTGAGTTAGTTACATATTCAAATGATTTAAATTGTTTGTACATGACGAACTGCTTACAATGAGTAAGATATGATTTAAAAAGAGCTGCAAATGGAGATGATTGACCAAATTTAGATAACTTTGACAACAATAGAGCATATTGTTACGTCAATAATTTTTTAATGTTATTCCATTTGTGTTGTTTAACTTTACGTAACGTCTCAATATTTTACACCATCAATAAAGGTTTCGTTAGGTGAGAGCTTTTGTGTTCGTGTACCATTGTTGTTAACCAAAAGTAATTTAACTGATTTAAACTCATGCTCGGTGCACTATGATGTCACTTATCGATTATCTGCCTTCTTTTGTTTGTCACTTCAGGTAATTTTTAGAGATATTATAAATTGTTATTCATACAATCTCAGTATCATAGTAGTAAAACGGAAACACAGAGCGTAAACAAATCTATCAAAAACGAAATAATTGTGTCTTAAAAATATTAAGTAAATATAAAGTAGTAAAACAGAAACACAGAGTGTAAGGAAATATAGCAAAAACTAAATGTTTATGTGTTAAAAATATTGGAATATAACTGTTCTTGCAATTCTAGGTAACATAAATAAGTTCTTCAAGCGTTGTATAGTTTGTTGCTCAATGTTCTACGTCCATAGGCATAAGAGACTTGTTATTTCCTACTGTACTTTAACTATGATGCCATATCTTTATCTTGTGTGTTGAATGTGTTGAAATAATGACATTCAGATTTTGTTACATTATCATCTTCTCTTAATATACGTACTTGATTTAGATAGGCGTTTGTATTAACAAAATCTATGACATACTAAAATGTAAATGGTAGGTAATAAGGAAAAGTACATTGTCCCTAGCAACATTTTCTACTGAAAGTTAAAATTAAAGAAAACATGTTACTAAACTTTTAATTATTCATTTTACAGTATCATTGAGATTTCACTAACTCCTGGATCCAAGTTTGACGGCTATTTTAACAGTTTGGTATCCCTTTTAGTAGAAAATGATGTTGGTTTAACTGCTGTTTTTGATTATGTGAGTGAAAATCTTAACACCATCGTTGCGAGGTAAGTTTAATGTTCAAAGAACATATTCTAAAATCTTTTTGTATGTAAGGTAAGGAAGACATTTTTTAAAACTGCCTTTTCGGTGATAAAATTAACAAATTAGGACTTACAATTAAGGCTTCCAACATTCCGAAATGATTAAAAATAGTCATTAATATATAGTTTCTCAAGAGTATTTACTTCTGGTTTCCAAAGCATAACCAGTTGAATGCAGTTAAGTATATTTCTAGTTAATAATTCAAATGACTTAAAACTTTTAGTAAGATGTACAGTGCTAACAAAGGTGTTCCTGGATTAATGTTACAAAATTAACTTCAAATTAATGATTCTGATTCACTTTCCTGGCATCTTAATAAACGTTTAATTTCTCACAAAATATAAACAACTATTGTTAATATGATTCAAAATATGGTCAATCACGTAACATATTATTATTTTTGTAAGCTAGTTCGAAACTAGGTAATGAGAAAAACTCTTGTAGGCACTTGAATTTTACAAGCTTACAAGCACGTTTTCAATTTTTGTGATGTTGAAAATATTCTGCTGAACAAGTGGTTAACATTTAATGGAGTGCTAATACGAAATGTCGTCCTCCCTATCACCATACCAATCTTGGTGAATACAAATCAAGCCGTTCCCACGCGATGCGTAAAATATTTCTCGTACTGTACTCTTACTAGGGAAACAACACAAACATATATAACTAGTTAGAGTGATAAATATAAGTTTGGTTAACAAAAATATGTGTTATCAGTGTGAAATCTTTAAATATGATGTTTGTTATTAAAATATTTTATTAAAAAATTAAAATAAAATACCATTTATGTCAAAGCTTTGCTTATATATATATAAGATAAAATAAAATAAATTGCCGAGGAAAGCAATTTAATTAATTAATTAATTAATTAAAACCTAAATCGTGTAACAGTTTCACCAAATAACTAACTACTTGGCTTCATCAGACACACTAAATTACATGAACAACTCAACTTGTAACAAGACAACTACCTGTTTCCTGATTGGCTCACAGACAACTAGTCCCGTACCAAGTATTCAGTGCAGTGATTGTGAAATGTGCTATGTGGGGGAAACGGGAACATGTTAAGAGAGCAGAAAAACAACATAAAGATAACGTTAAATTGGGGAGGGACATAAATGCTATCTACAAATATAAAACAGAGGCGAGACATTTAGTGAATTCTAGTAAAGTGAAAGTGTTGGGACAGGAAAACAGAAGGGCTCTAAGAAAATGGAAAGAAACAAGATTTGTTTAAATGGAAGGTGAAAAATTGATGAACTGGAACTCGGAACTTAATATTGATGAACAGTGGAATAAGTTATTAAGGAGCTTTAATATATAATTTGTATTTTTGGTGTAAGACGTATTTTTTTAATTTTTAATTTGGTTTTGCCTCTTATTTTCTATTTACAAATTAAAGATTTCTTATTTATCTTATCTTACCTTTAAAAATAGAAAATTCTATAGAACAAGGCTTATTGTGGGAATGTATGCTTACATTAGTAGAAACAGAAGGGAAGGGAAGGGAATCAGTGAATATTTTTAATTATAATTTCCTATCGTGTACACGGTACGGGATTGGCTGGCTGTGAGGCAATCAGGAATCAGATAGTTGTCTTGTTAGAAGTTGTGTTGTTCATGTCATTTAGATGGTCTGATGAAGCCGAGTATTTAATTAGTTGGTGAAACTCTTACCTGTTTTTGTTTTTAATTAAAACATTGATTTACTCAGCACTTATTTTATTTTATCTTATTTCAGCAATATATATATATATCATCGGTTTCAAAACACAAGATATGCAATATGAAAGTCCTCCCAAACAATAACACGTAAAAAACAATACATCTTGACATATCATGGGATGTACCATGCAATATGCTCTGACTCTCACTCTTACTTGCTCTCACTTGCTCTTACCCCTATTAGAGTGTTCTACAGTTAAAAATAGGTCAACATATTTCTACTTGAACCAATATCCATTGACAAAGCAATGTAAACGCGCCAATGCTTTAAAGGGTTCTTGGAGGTGTCTACACCAGCAGTAGATGTTAACATGGTTGGTGTTAATATGTATATGTGTGATAACTCCTACATATTATGCATTTTAAAGTAGCTTCGGATAAGGACACTGTGTGTCTTACATTTGCTTTTCACGTGTAGAAACGTAATGATATCAATCCTTGTGATAGTTTATGATACATTTTCCATTCGTTTAGTAAATAGAGGGACTCTTCAGTTAACAGAGCTAAGGACTTGAACGGCAAATTCGGATTCAATGTTCAAAATTATTTTCACCTTATTACAAAAGTTATCTAATGCTTAATATATTTATAATTCATTAGAAATGCATGAAAGTAAATTGGTTGATTTTAATTCAACATTAATGTACAATTGATCATATCAGTGCTATGAATATCGATTTCGAATGAAAACTGTTAAATAGTAAACATCAACCATGAAGAAATAATAATCATAAAAATTGGATGAAATAATTATGCAATTGTTTAAACAGACAGAATTGATAACTTCAAAATAAAACGATGGGATTAGCTAGGATAGAAGTGAGGGACATTTAAATGGGCACATATCGGTAAAATTATAAACAAAACGTATGAAGTAAAATTAGAAATATATCCATACGATTATATGAATTATTAACGTATAGTGCCACTAAGATTACACAAAGCTAATACCACACTTAAAGATAACCTGATTCCTCGTAATGAACATAATATAGTATTTGATAATAGTTTCGTTTTGCAACTTAATCAATAACGAAGATAATTAAACTCAATATACCCTATAGCTTAATGTGTTAGATACGAGATACTATGAGAATATGAAAAAAATACAAATATGAAAAGTCTAATAACTATCATGTACAATTAAACATCTCTTTCAGCAAACCCGGAGCCAGTGGAGTACTGGTTGCTGTATCTAGTATTCTCTGAAATACAAATACCCAGGATATGCTAGATCTGGTAAGGGCAACATTTTTATTTGTTGTATACTTAATCTAAATAGAAAGTTAATATGTAGATGCAAAGATTAATTGAAGTTTCTGTGCAACAGTGTTCTATTCACTCTTCAGAGACACGGAAAAAGGTGAAGCTCACAGTTACAAAGTTCCAATAATTCAGAGGTTGAGCCAAACACTACTAATTGGCTACAGCAAATAAACAAGAAAACATTTTAATACAGTGTTTCTTCCCGTAAATGTGGTCCCCACAGATCCAGAAACTTCTCCCTTTCTCCGTAAGGTGCTCTAAAGAACGTATAATTATGTATGTTAGCTAGTTCCATACTCTTTCAGAGGTATCAATAAAACTCCTAGAGGCAGTGGAGTGATTAACATAAAGTATGTATTAATAAAATCACTTTCAATGTCTTTCATTAGGAATAACACAACTATACTTCGACAACATGGTAGAGTGTTCAAAGCATTACAAAAAATATCTGAACATACAAATAATATGCATTGGCAATATGATTCCTTTGTGAATGGAATCTGTCTCCTTATTTTGTTTAAATATTACCCCCAGGTTTACCTCTCTCTCTCTCTCTGTCGGCTTCACATTCGATTGGTCATTGGTTCGATACCAATGGCCGACCATCCTGACCTGACTGATGTTTTTCCTGTCACCCTAGGAAAGTGCCGCGATGGTACCTTCAACCATGGCCACCTGCTCGTTGGGACAAGAGGGCACATATGTCCTTCTTAGCGATGGCTTCTTATTTGTTGAAATATACCACTTCATTAATAATATAATTAAAAGAAGCGTATTCTTCTTGAAGAAAGTACAATGAAGTAACAGGTGTTTATTTGTTTCATACTTTAAACAATTGGTCGTATATTTAGTGGGTGCACATCAAGATAAAGACGTAACTATGGGGCCAAAGCTCAGGTACTTTCCTGGGCAAGTATATTTCATTTGCTATCTTAAAGAATTTCCTGGGTCATTCCTTTACGCACCAATTTTCCCCGTCTTTACTGATTGTTTGGACAATAAAACGATTGTTTGAAGGATCTTTGTAATGTAATCTCGATGAAGTAGTTTAAATTAGGTAATATAAAATGGATGTTCATTGTGTTCATCCTTTTAGGTGTCTGACTATACATTACTTTTTTTCTTTCTTTATACACAAAGAAGAAAGATACGAAAGATTTTCTGTTTTTCATCCCTCGAAATACTTTATCCACTTCTTTCGTTACGTTTTGGACTTCTACATCATTTTCCTCTGAATCATTACTTCGTAGTTCTTCTTCGGAGTAGTACAATTCTCTGTAGAAATTTTAAAAATGTTGCATACCTTCTTCTTTATTTCGTGTTACAGTTAAACAGAAACCTTCAACTAAAGAGGTCATATATTTTGCCATTCCTCGTATTGAAGTTCTCCTTCTTTACAATGATTTCCTTCCTCCCCGCCTCTGTTAAGAAGGTTAAAGTGTGTTTTTGAAAGGACCGGCTCCCGCTGTGACTGGGAGTGGGATTAGGAGTGAACATAGTGACCATACATCTGGCAGTTAAGTAGCTAATACGTGAATACGAAAATATCGAAATCTCTTATTTCTGTCGATTCAATGATAAAGGATATTATTTCTCATCAATTGTGTAATGAATATCTTTGGAAATAGCGAGAAATAGCAAAGTAGCGCAAAAGTATAAATATTCTATATTATCAAAAAGGAATCAAGCATTTAGCTTTTTTCCATAATATAATATATACTATACGCAAACATTCTCCTCTAATTTTAGTAATTTTCTTATCGGAATTTGTATTATAATTATCAGTATTTAGAAGAAGAGAATACCACGTAAAGCGTTCAAATTATACCTTCAAAATGAGATGCATGGTATTGATGGCATTATGCAATCATTTTTGCGAAAGGACGGAATGAAACCATGATTTGCCTTAAAAATGTGTGAGAAACCATGTTAAATTGAACACAAATTTTCCGGGTGCTCCGGAAAACTCCTTCTCCATCTTAAGGTTTCTTTCTTCCGTCTTCTGTTTGGCTTTGATGAGCATGGGCTCTGATGATTGGGAAGCTGCTCAATATTTGATTAAGACTAATTTTTCTTTTGGGAGTATACTAATATCTACGTCGCACGTATGTATTTTGTCTATACTTAAGCCGATAGATGAATATTAAATAGTAAAGTTTTCCTGTGCGGTACTCTTGTCGACGTCTACCTTCCTTTTTGTCCATTCTCGTGTTTCTAGTCTTCTGTGGTTGACAACTTCTCTACGTTCTGGCACTTCTTTCGGACTTCTTTTCATGCATGCTTCGAGTGCTAAGACTAGTGCTTATGATATCTCCGTAGGATCATATATGCTGAAGCAAGGCGCCGATGGGTAGCTACTCGCCTTGACATCATCTCCGATAGCGGTTGTCAAAGTTATTGTTGTGCCTTTTTGCTATGCCTTGAAAGGCGGCTTCCAATGGGTGGAGAGTTCTTTCAATTACATCAAGCTATAATTAAATTCTGTACTTTCTCTTGATAGCAACCCCTAACTATCTATGTTAGGATGGTATAGTCTTCAAGAACGGAAACTCTGCATATGATTTTTTCTATCTAAAAGGTTCTTTTGCTTAACGAGAAAGTCATTAAACTGACTAATTGGCGAACAAACGAATTGATGTTTGAATACTTGTTTACCTCCATTAATGTGTTAATGTAGATGAAAGAAATTGTGTATTGCTCTAGTAGGTAACGAATACGTTAGTATGATAAACAAGGATTGTAACTGTATTATTTGTTAACACTTAATCACTGTAGAATATCAAGTATTGATTTTTGAAGAATTTCCTGTATTTGCTTAACGAGTAATTACTGTCTTGGGTAAAATAAATTGTGTAGTTTCACGAAAGCGTGTTTGTTTTATCTATCGTTGCTCAATCAAGCCTATTCTCTTATATGTAACATAGATTACAAATCAATACTCTAGTTCAGGGCCACTAAGAAGTATAGCGAAATGTATGAAGTTACATTCCCAAAAACTACTGATATTATTTGTAATCGATATTTGAACATATATTAAACATTGTTTCATTTTCAGGTAACCGAATTTATAAATGAAAATCAAGATATATTTGGTGATTCGTTAGCTAATTCCATTGCATCTGCAGAAGAGAAGATAGAGTATGTGAACACTTATTACGACTCAATCACAAATTGGCTAACTAATAATGTAGAACGATAAGGTGAAACTTATTAATAAAGAGCAAAACTATACGATTGTTGTTTTAGAGTCATATCAGATGTAATAGTAGTATATGATGCAATATTATTTGCTTCTTTAAGATTTTATAATTCTAATGTCTGAAATAAAATGTAATTCGTAGTACTATATTTTGATCTTGCTTTATTCTCTCCATCTCATGATAGACGTAGTGATTGTTAACTTTACCGCATGGAATCGAAGTCGCTTTCGTACCCGTGCAATTATAAAAGATTTGTTCAACCTGGCCCATGATATATTTCATTTGTATTTTCACTTATAGATTAAATTTGTAAAACTTTGTGATTGTCCCAGGATTATTAATGGGATTGGTCAAGAAGAAAATCAATAGAGTTGTAGGTTTAATGAAGCAAGGATAATTTGCGAATATTATTGACACTCTAAAATATCTTAAATGCGCAGTGAAATAAAAATTAAGACATATACGAGATGGGTTTGTATTTTATTACGCCAGCAAACATTGCTTTATTTCCAATATTCAAATTAGTGGTTGTTACTGTAACCATAGTCTTTGCTACTGAGCGACAGTGATTTAGTTTGGTAACGTTTAATTTGCATTTAAAAGAACTTTTTCGAACTCAGCTGCCGACCATGTTCACAGGTTTATAAGAAGCTTACCTAATCGCATCAGACTAAAGCCAGGATATCTTTAAACAGGACCCTTCCTTCCCACATCTCTGTCTCCTACCCTAAACCTGCCTGAAGTAAAGATGCGTAAATATCATACATGCAATATAAGCTGTGTATGTTCATTTGGATGTTGACGAATATTGAAATTGAGTTCCTATTCCTTCATCGCAAGATTAAACCGTTTAAGAATTATTAGTTGCATTTCAAATCAGCGATTTGATTTTCACTTTCTCACTTACGGTTTTCTTGACGTAAAAAATACCATCCCCTGATCATACAGAATCTAATTACTTTTCATCTTATTTTGCGTGAATTATACTTGCTAAAAAAAATTGGCGAGACACGATTCACTACAAAGCTGGTAGAATGGGCTGAGAGATACAAATAAATTCTCTAAGTTAAATACAAAACAAAATTTCTGAAATTTTAATTTAATTCATCAAAAGAAATATTTTCTTTCAAGTCGCATATAACCTACATATTATTACAACCTTTCTAACTTAAATACGAGAAGTTTTAGAATGAGGTTTACATAAGCTGTCACAATATAAATTACTCCTTGCAGAATCATGTAAAATTAGTAAAAACAAGATTTAGAAGGCATCTAGGTAACCATCTTATATCAAAATGAGGAATCTCAGATTTTTTCGAAGGTTTGAATTATTTGGGAGAGGAAGTTTGTTTATGGCTTTTAAGAAGCCTTTGTATATAGACTGTTTACATTATCTTGTTATCTCCATATTCGTAACGTTGTATCATGTTATCCCATAAGTAATGTCCTATTTCCGATGAATGATGCAATGACCCTATCTGGAGAGCGAATAGTGAACTAGACGGCACATGCAATAGCTGAGTCATATAGGGCACCTGATTGTGCATCAATGTGTAGAAGGAAAACTTTGTACTCCACGTTTTGCAAGTGTGGGTTGCGTTTGATCATGGCAGTGTCGGAGGACCACATACTGCATGAATTTCACCCAAAACATCCAGCCAGCGCAACGGCACGACATAACAATGCAGTATATGGTTAGGGCGCTGTGTATGTGCAGAAGTGCCAGAGGTGATTCCAGAGCCTTACCGATGAGCGACGAGAAGGGCAACATGTACAACTGGACAACGATGCCCTGCGAGCATCGGTGAAGGCAAATCCAATGCAAACTATTAAAGAACTGGCTAGCAAACTTCGTGTCACTCATTCCATCAGTCATCGTCATCTGCAGGACCTTGGGTACCTGTCGAAACTCGGAAAATGCGTACCACATGCGTTAACTCTAACGAAAGGAACAGCGAGTTGACATCTGCAGTTCCCTGCTCACCCGTCATAAATGTGGACTATTTCTGGACAGAATGGTGACAGAAAATGAAATCATGGGTCATCTCGTTACACGCAAACGGTACTTAAAGGGGGTCCCAGGAACTGTGCCAAAACAGGATTTCCACTCCTGTAAAGTGACGTTGAGTGTTTGGTGGGATATCCGTGGAATAATCCATTTTGAGCTATCGCCACGTAACCAGACAATCAATACAGATGTTTACTCTCAGCAACTTGAACGCCTACGAGCTGCAATGTGCGAGAAACGTACTCCTCTGGTTAATCGCAAGGGCGTGCTCATCCACGGTGCAAAACCACGGTTGGGAGAAACTCCCCTACCCGGTGTTTGGACCAGATCTTGCATTTACAGACCAATGTATTTTCCGCAGCCTGCAAAAGCATCATTACGGAAAAACGCTGCAAAATGAGAATGACATGCGACAAATAGTGACACAGTTATTTACCTCCAAATCCAGTGACTTCCTTCAGCAGGGATTTAACAATTGGTTAACAGGTAGCAGACTGTTGAGGAATCTGATGGAGACTATTTTCCTGACAAATTATAGTGTTCCAGGTAAATTATCGTTCTTTTCCTCGCGGTGTAAAAATGCGACATTACTTATGGGACAAGCTAATACTTTCCTTCAGTGTTTTAAT
>JAGDQP010011649.1:0-10086 GCA_022664845.1 Lepisma saccharinum
ATCGAGACTAGATGTGGATCGCAAAGTTTGGAGCTGCCTGCTTACCGCTACTAAATGCATCATGAAATTTTCTCGCTAGATATTGAAGAAGGTTGAGGTTGCGCAATGAGTAAGGTTAATTTTATCAGGACGTATTCCCAAGAAAATATCTACCAGAAGTGTATAGAAAAGTGAAAAAGAAGTGCACATTTTGTATAAAATTCTTCTTCAGAAATAAGTCATAAACTACCGATACCTCTTGCCTTGTTGGGAACAATACTGAAACATTTTTATAGAAAATGTGTACAAAAAGTACGTCTATTTTTTACAGTGTACAATTTGAATGAAACATTTCTATGTTAATATCTTTCGAATCGTTATTTCTGAGCTTCAGCGGCAATTTGTAACCTGTTAAGGCTCAATCCAAGTGGGTTTTCCCGCCTTTTTCGTTTGACGTCAATTATTCAAAATTCAGAGCAGGTAAACAGAATAATGTCCATAAAGTGTCTGCACACAATCCTGAAGTTATTACTAACGTTTCCTTAAAGCTAATTGTGCTCATTATTGAAGCATGACATGAACTTTGGTCTATGAAAGTTACATTTTGTTTATCTGCACTGAATTTTGAATAATTGACGTCAAACGAAAAAGGCGGCAAACCCACTTGGATTGAGCCTTAAGCCCGTCCAAGGTAGTGGTCAATGTATCCGCAGTTATCATCAAGCATTTGCTGATAAGGCTGAGGGGAAAAAAAAACTTGAAAAAACTAAAGATGACAAGCGTAAGAAAGATTTAAATAAGTGAAAACAAAACGCCCGTTCTATGGTAAAACCCTGGTAGCATGGGCGCCGGTGATACCACAGTAAAGAATGGTGAATACACTTTTTGGTACAATAGTATTTTCACCGCCTTCACCCTACATACATTTTACGGTGTTAATACCGTTTATCGCAACAGTAGTTGCATCGTCTTCACCGTTGAATAAACGATGGTTTCTCCGTAAAAAAAAATGTTACACTGTACAAATACAATATATCATAACGGTAGTATCACCGTAAAAAGCATCCTTCACAGTGAAAAACATCGTTCTTTTTACGGTGTATCACTGGCACCTGTATAGCAATTAATTTTCCTGTAAAACCAATGTTTTTTTTTCTTCCAGTGTTGCTCATTGTTAGTTCGTGAACTTCGCCAGGAAATCTCTGTTTAGAAATCTTTTCTTATCATAGAGAAATCACATTTTTAAGAACCCTAAAATATCGACGTAAACACAGCGCGGATATTTTTCAATTGTCCAAAATCTCCAAATTAAACCCCAAACATGATTGAAAGCTGCAGACGAAAACAGTAGAAGTGAAAGTCGACAATAGAAGGAAGATAAGAACAAAAAAATCACCTCCTTGAAACGCTAAGATAACAAATGAACGAAACTGAAAGTTTCTAAAGATCATTCAATGTTCAAGAGAGACATAAAAAAATAGTTTATAAAAAAAATAGTTTATAAAGATTTAACATGTGAGACATAAGAGAAACAAAAAATATTTGATACAATAAAAGATAGAAAAATACATCAAACAAAGAATTCATAGATAAAAAGATAGGGAAGAATGCAGTGATGAGAAAAATGTGTTACAAATCTTGTATCTCAATAAAATGGTCTTATCTTCATTCTTTTATTCTTTCACTAAACAAAAGTAAGCATTATATCTGTTGTTGCAAAATAAAGTGTTCTAACATCATTGTTTACTTACAACATTCTAATCAACCTCTTCAAATTAAGAAGTTTATTTCTTTTAATGGTGAGAATGAACTTTTAATGAATCTCTGTTATGAACCTCATAAAGATTGAAGAGTATTGGCCAATATATCTTTCTCAAAGATATTACACTAATATTTACAAAGGGACAACGCGTTTCATTCATCTAAGTCAAGGACGGTGTTGGTCAATATAGTAAGAAATAGCAACAAATACACTAATATTTTTTTTTCACTGCCAACATCGAAATCAAAACGCGTATAAAGATTTTCACATTGTGCATACAAATATAAGATGAATATATGGGCTCTTACTGGATATTGACTTAAAGGAAATACGTGGTACAAATTGGGCGCCTGTGTGTCACGAATATAGTTTGTCTTGTAAACGTTCACTGGTGTAATATAACCGCAAAGTTTCACTCATTCAATCGGGGGTTCAAACTCAATTCCTTAACTTTGAATTTGAACCTACGTTTCAGATATGATAGAATGATTTGCTCTGACTTTTAAACTGATGAATGTTTCCACAGCCTACAACATTAATTAATAAGACATCGATATAAAAAGACATCTTCTGATTAGTCTTGTTAAAATGACTCGTCACGGTCACGAAAGGAGAATTAGGGTCATTTCTCAATTAGTTCTGTGTCCAACTTCGGTATAACCCCTCGTAAATAACTGCGAATATCCTGGAAGGCATGACATGTAAAATGATATAGTATTTAGTAATTAAAATATTATTATACGAATAATGTTTATTAATTGCACCTATTCTCATGTACACTTGAACGTCTTAACACTCCGATCTTCAATTAACTTTTTCCGCAGAATATAGCTGGATCACTACAGATGTATGTCTTATTATCAACTTATAGACGTTATTCAACAATCTGTTTCATTTTCTCTATTCTGCTTCTTGTTTCTAAAACCAGACAGTTAGAAAGAATAAGTTTCATAGGATGGTTCCAATATCAAAGATACCTTAGAATCTACTTTCTTGAACAAATTAGTATATTTACTTTACTAAATTTTAACATGCTAACCAGTAAAAATGACGGTTTGACTTGACCGAATATCCTTTTACTATGAACATATAGTCATATAATCAAGTAATTACAAGTAAAAAGTAAGAAATTCGAAAGCAGCAAGAAACGATCCATTTCTGCTAATCGTCCTGCGAATGTAAACACTCATAGGTGCTACATTTTTATGTAAGTCAAGTTTCCTCCCCCGGGGCATGAAGGCAGCAATTTCTTCTCATTTTAAAATTAAACTACAGTTCTCTACGAAGTTTTACTATTTAACGAACTAATACAAAAAATCATTACCCAATTCATTGCCGATAGAATGACTCGCTACTGGGATCTTGTACTCTCGAAGCTGTTTGTACAGACAAGAGAGACGCGTGGGTGCTATGAAAGCTACAAAATAAAATCAACAATTGTGTTCTGTATAATTTGAACACGTCAATTAACCTCGATTTATAATTAAGCGATTCATTTTATCTCATTTACATCAGCAGATTGGACAGGCTATTTAAAGTTATCACTATTCTGAGAGGTGAGGTCCCTAGTCTAGCAACTCTTCTCGGAAAAAGGAAGGGGAGGTAGCGACAAGGGCTTGTATTCCAAATAGCATCCTGGTATTCGCCTCGTGAAGTTGAGTCCCTTGGAGTTCCACTTTACCAAGTCCCAGCCGTACAAGCTCACCAGCTGGTTTCGGACGTTAATTCAAAATAACCAATTGAACCGTGCTGGCACTCAGTTCAGATTTGAAGCCATACATGATGTTACACAAAATCTATGAATAGAGGCATAACTCCTAACAACTTAGCATCATATTTTACTGTTACAGAACCTTAACAAGTCAACATCTGGAGTTCAACATGTGTTAGCACTTAATGGATGCTAAAATATCGCATTCCAATCTTTCCTACAAACCGTAAGATCACACTGTGAAACATTTTTAGCAGTCGTAAACTGGAAGCACCGCTTATTTCTTCATTGCCGGATTTAATGTAGCCATAAGCCTGCAGTAGGGCTAACTGGGAGTGCATTTTATTTTTCAAACATCTTCAATATTTCGGAGTTAGAGGATAATTCACACGTGCAATATGATTAAAGAAAACTACTTGCAGAGTAATCCATGGAGATTTCTTCTTCACTTTTATATACAGGGTGGTGCAAAAAAGCATAACCAAAACCATAAAACCACCATGGTTTCGGTTACCCTTTTTGCACCACTCTGTATAAAAGGGCGTAGAAAAAGGTTACATTACTAGGAGATGCAAACAGGTGTACAGGCACTTCACACACACAAAGTTGGTAACGTTTCGCCAAAGGCTTGGTCACGTGGTAGGAATGAAAAAAGAAAGAGGGGAACGGGTGTTGAGAGGGGGCCTTTTTTTCACTTAAAGGCTTTTTTTTTTTTTTGTAATATAACCTTGAACTGAAAATGAATCCTCTTCTATTAACGATAAGAGCATTTTCCGAAAACATCCAAACAGATTCTGTCAATGACAACGTAATAATCCTAATAACTCGAATTTCCTTTCCAGTTCACGATGAAGTTGTTGTTGTTGCTTATACTAAAAATTTACAAGATCATGTTGTCGGCTAACTACCAAGGTAGAATTGTTTCGTATAAATTTTTGTACTTGTTTTCACAAAAGTGAAAACATTGTGAAAACGGTATGATTAATTTGAATAGGCCCTGTAAAAAGCACTATTCTACCTCTTTTACACAACTCACATGAGTCCAGCAAATGTGGAATGGTGAGAAAGGGCTGTTTTTGAGTAGGTGATCAACGTGGCGGTCATCTTGAAACCCACCATATTGGATGGAGGGCATTGTTTTTCAAATGGCAAGTAGGTCGTGTGACATATCGATCAGCACGAGAATCATCCCAGAAATCCATTCCATGTGTTAGATTTGACCTACGTGTTACGATGCCGGAGTTAAGAAGACGCGGGCTGGATAAATAAACATTTGAACTGCAAATTTTCAGTGAATGTAATTCCGACACACCGTACTACAACGACTTTTGACTCACCCTGTAGTTACAAATATCCATGCCGGGTAATGGCGACAAACGGTGGTCATTTTTGAACTCAGCGCTCCAAAAACTTTCCGTGTTCATTTTCAAACATGTTGTTGTGACCCTTTATTCTGTCGACCAGTGTAATCATTTTCGATAGACTGAATCTAAGGTGAACTGATTTAAATTAATGTTGGAAATGAAATAATTAGGTTTGGAACGCTGCATTCAATAGCGTTGAGAATTGAAGTATGTTTTCTATAGGTTCGAAAGAGAAACAAAATGTGTGTGAAATAATAAAAAGCAAAAAAGATTCATGTTATGTTAATAAACTTTTAACTAATGCATACTGTTCAAGCAAAACATTTCCGTTTCAAACAAGACATTTAATAAACTTTCTTTCCTTCTCAAAGTTTCATCCATCAGATCAAAGGAAACTTCTCTTATTCGGAAATCCTCTTTCATCATTGCTACTATTCCCGCACTTATTTCTTGTCCACACTTCCCGTTCTTGTTTTATAATACAGTAAACCCTCCATTTAACGGACTTTGGATTTCATGGAGAAAGTACCAATAATAATATCGATACCAGTGACATCTAGTAAGTAAAGTTTACGTGATACTCAACATGCAGTGGTTCGCGTTGTGCTGATAGTAAAAACAATGGGTTTAGCGAGAAACCGCTGACACTGAATCGCGATGCTTTCACCAGGTTACTCGTTCACGGCAATCTTGTACAACACCAGCAAATAAATGGTACCAATTTTTGCCTTGAAACTTGAAAGTCACCATTTCTCAAATAGCAAAATAAAGTAACAATCAGTAAACAAAATCAGTGATTTATTTTACATTTAAATATTAATATTAATGAAATTGCAATATTGTGTTGTAAATATAATTTTTAAAATATCGTGATTTGACGAACTATCAATTTCACTGCCACTCCTTACTCCCTATTAGGATTCCGTTAAATCGAGGGTTTACAGTATTTCTGAAACATTTGAAGGAAAGCTGTTCTTCCGTTTCTGATTTTGATGTTTGTTGCGGAATTCCCTCTGTCGCAATAACTATTTCTTCCTTTTGCTTTACAAACTGTTAAATATAGCTCCAGGAAAATTAAAAGCAGATCGTTAACTAATGATTAAGCGTTTTAAAAACAAATAAAACTGAAAAGGAACGAAGGAAAAATGTCTTTCGTCTTTAATAAGTAGGCCTATTAGTCGCGAGCGCGATTCTTGATGAGCAATGCCCATTGCGACATTGTTTAACAAATGAAATTTAGCAATTGAATTTGACACAGTCAATAGTCTATAACTATAATATTTGATATTTTGTAGAAATTTATTGATTCGTCGTTATGGTTACTGTCCGCCATCTTCTGTCTTCCACTCTATAAACTTTAGTCCCAGTCACTTTTTGATGTATTTATAACTGCCAATTTGGAATTTTGGGGTGAAAACGGTTTGATGAAACACTGCAGTTCATTTGATCACTAACTATAGTAATTTTCTTGAGTATAAGTCCGAAAATCTTTTGAATTTTGTAATTTTTTACACGAGTAATTTCAGCGGCTTTCCGCCATCTTGCCAATGTAAATGCTTTTTCCTTCAGAATACTAAAAGACACATTATTGTGTTCCTGCAGTGCAATTCCATTCAAATTTTGCGATTCGAATCTTGGACACAGTGACCAAGTGGAGCAGAAAGTGATCTAATTGAAATAAAGAATCACAAAACGTTCACAGAGAAGGGGGAAGGAAAAGAGGGGGGGGGGACAAAAACTGAACAACGAACAGAAAGCTGTAAAAATTGTTGTTGTGACACGTCTGCTCGCTCTTAACACTAATGATAGTGGAAAGTTTAGTTAGACCGGATAGAAGAGCTGTGATACAGCAGATAAACAGGAATCAAGTGACGCAATATGGTTCAAGCACTAATTCTGTACACACAACAATTTCTCTCTTTATATTGTTGTAGTTTTAATTCACTGGAAGATAATAACCAACATCAGGAATGATGTCAACATTTCACAATTTAATATATTATATACCGTAAAAATAACTTTTTAACATTTTAAAGTATCTTATGCCCACCTCAAATACACCAACTTTTAATCACTATTTTCTCATTTCCCATCACTTCAGAATGAACCATAAACTCCTCTCGTACACACTGCCTACAATTCTTGAACACAACTCTGAGAATTTCACCAAAAAAATGTTACAGAAAGGGCGTATAAGCCATAGTGTTGTTACCTCCCATACAATTAATCTTATCTTTATCTTACCAAAATTGTGTATTGTTTTTACGGTATGTGTAATTAACTCGCAACCAGGAAAGAAAGATACATTACGAAATCTATTACTGAGGTAAAACATCAAACTTTGAGGATTTCTTTTTATTTGAATTTATTTAAGGTCTTTTCGCACCTTTGGTTCAGGCCGAGATGGGTGAGGACGAACAAGGTATCAGCCAGAGCCTTTCTTAAGGTAACATTCCGGCATTCGCCTGGTAAAACTGAGGAGAAACCTCAGTCAGGATGGTCGGCTGTGGGGTTCGAACCTCTTTTCTTTGTGGGAAGGAGCTAACCTCGTCAGGGTAGTGACTAAAATTCTGCATTACTGGACGATTTTGAGAATTCTTCTAGTTTTCTTTATTCGAAATATATGGGGAGAAGATTTCTTTGAGGGGAACAGCTTACCTCAGCAGCAGAGTGACTAAAATCCTGCATAACGTAACGATCCTGACAGCTTTTCTACTTTTTCTGATATTTTTGTGGACAACAATAGATCCATTTTGTGCGCTTTGAATAGTACCTATACTAGGAAGTTTATTGTACATCTCAATTTGACCCAGACATTTCCTGCTGGCTGTCCCGGGTGGTTGATACTTTCATCCCGGAACAACTTTTAACGTGACATACTCTGTTAATGTACTGCATGTTTTTATTGCTGAATATATAATTTGTTGTCTTACCTGTGAATTTCACTCTCCGCTTCCATTTCTGCACCTGCTAACTGCCACGCTTGACTCACAGTACCCACTGCCTCCTTCGATGCTTTCAACAGTTTCATAGATAATTTACTCAAACTCTTCGCATACTGTGCTTCAGCCTCCGACCTGTAATAAAAATGTTATCACGTAAGAAAAAATAATCCTGTATCTAATCCTGTATCCACAAAGAAAAAAACGCTTTAAAAAGGCTGCGTAATGGGTAGCCGGTAATTTCCCCTTCTGAGGGAATATAATTTTCACTGACATATTGGGTGTATTTTTAGTTTTTAGCACAAATCTTTGAAAATGAACAATAGCCCTATTAACTAAGTAAAATGTCCTGTACAGGGCTCGAAATGGACCGGAGCAAACCGGAATGCCATTCCAGTTGGTGAACATTTGGAACCTTCCGTTCCGTCTCGTCACTATGGTAATCATAAACAAAAATGGACAATAACATGTTAACGAAGGTAAAGCGTTCCGTTTCGTGAAAATTTCCATTTCGAGCCCTGGTCCTGTACAAGTGAGCATAACGAAAAGCATGAAATGGTCTTCACCATTTGCACTGTTGTATATGATTCGCATAAATTAGTTGATAAGCATTGCGTAGTTTTCAAGAGGAACTGTGCATTGGAAATGCTGAGCAAAGAGAAAGAGACTATCACATTGAAATCGTTACGTAGACTAGGGCTATGCGATTTCTGAATTTCGATATCGAACTTCGATACCACTGACAAATCGAAAATCGAACGATATATAGAAAAATCATTGGAAATCGTAATATCGTTCATATCGAGAACAGAAATATTATTCATATCGAAAAATTGGAAATCAAAATATCGTTAACATCGAAAAATCGATTATCGTTCAAATAGATATTCGATATTTTTTTTATTTTTCTCTATATCGATATTTCCATTTTTTAAATATCGATCGATCAATAAATATATCGAAATATCGCGCAGCTCTAGCATAGACAGGACAATAAGTCTTAGCCTATCACTTTAATTCAGAGGAAAAAATATTTCGATATTTATTATTCTTCAGAGGGAAAGAATAAACTGGAGCTACCTACACAAAACTGTGGATAATTCACCTTTCCTTTCCAGCAATAATAAAGAATACATTTAATCAGCAAATGTTCATGAATTTGCTGATAAAACACGTAAAGACAAAATATTGAACTCAATATTATTTGAAAATGTACGTAGAGAATGCATGAAACTGTTAATCACTCGCGAAGGTGGTACTCTACAGAAATAAAATGGACTTTATATTCGGAATCATTGACATCAGTTTACTTTGTCTGTTTTGAATGTGGTCAATATCCGGTACCCTTTGGGCTGCAAAGTTCAGGAGATCAAAAGAGAGAAATTGGTGGACATAAACAACCATTTAAACGTTTCTGGAATCATATTATGACGTTCCTAACGTGACTTAGCAGTTGACTGGCTCAACTCTGGTGAGGATTTACACCGAAACTAGGACAATCAATAAATTCCGCGAATAAAAAGCGAGCCTGTATACTTTTGGTCAAAGTTTTCAAGTTGACTGGAAGTTCACTAGATCAAAGACAGAGATAAATTGGTAGAAATAGCAATTTAAAAAGCCTTGGACCCAACCGTAACGTAACTTGAAAGGAGCTGCTCCAATTCCTACAGGCCCAAATTCACATCTTGATTTTAATGGACTTTACAGCTACTTAACGTTTCAGTCTCATTTCGATCATTAATTTCTTACTTTTCTATGGGAAAGGAAAGTGACCCTGGCTTTAATTCAAAGTACCAGTCCTAACTGATAGAAACCACACGTTTTAATTCCCCAATTACAAAAAGACGCTACAGTGGTAAATCACCAACTCTATGCAAATTTAAGGGTAAATAAATTTTGAATATATCGATCGAAATTTTGCAATATCAAAATATTGATATTAAGGAAACGAAAATCGATATGGATTTCCAACGGTTTTTCGATTTCCGATGATTTTTTTTAAATGTGAATAATATTGGATTCTCAATGATTTCTGAATATGAAAAACATATGTGATGTTCGATATTTTCCATATATCGATGGCTCTTTGATTCGCCAACGATATCGAAATTCGTATATTGCACAGTTCTAGGTGCAATTTAATTTACAGATTAACATATGCGTATGCAGTACATACAAACAAATTATCTGCAATCGTTTGGTTCATGAAATCGTTTCTAATTTTGTGTCTTGTGGTGTTGCGTGAATCATGTTTTGTCACATACTCTGCAGTATGCGGACGCTGAATAAAAAACAAAAGAGATGGAAGAATCCACCCTGAAAACAGGT
>JAGDQP010011649.1:10186-36669 GCA_022664845.1 Lepisma saccharinum
CTGAATAAAAAACAAAAGAGATGGAAGAATCCACCCTGAAAACAGGTCATTTCCGACATAGAATTGAAGGACATTTGGAACAGCTTTTCACACATTTGCCGGACAAAAAGTTGCTAAACCAAAAAAATGTGGTACGTGAGCAACAAATATGATTAAAAACACATAACATGTTTTTTTTTTCTCTCTTATCTACTAGTTTTGAATATAATAGAACTATTTGAAGGTCAAACTCAAAACATGAGGACTACCAAATAGGTCTTCTGCAGTGCTGCGTGACATGAACTTAAAACAAAGGTTACAGCTGACCCACTCTCCCTCCCTCTCTCTTTCTCTCTGTCTCTCCTCAGTTACACATTGTCACACAATGACCAATTAGTTTACTGAGATCCTCCAACTGAGAAACCGAGGAATTTCAAACAATGAATGCAGTCAACTTTCAAACGCTGTCTTCTCATTATTTCCAGTCTAAGGACCAATTTTTCTTTTACAGAAGTGCTCTTTTTCTTGATTACATCCTACACGTCACGAGAAACCAGGCGATTTACTATGAAATATCTTATTTCTGTTAAGGCACGTATTCACACTTTGGTTTCTGGGTTTCAGGGACTGGAGATGGGAGTCCAAAGTGAGTCTGAAATTTCATAATATATATACCGGTATATATACAAATGATCATACGTACACAAAAAATCAGGATGGACAGGCTGCCGAAAGCATAGGAAAATGAGCCCCGGGTCTTCATATTTCCAATACCATTAATGGTAGTGCTGATGTGGCATGATATAGTCAGACTTCAACCCTGCTCTATCCGAAAATGCCTATTCCAAAACTGAAGGAAGACCTGAATTGCAAAACATCCCAAATCCACTTTTTTTTCGTATTTGCATTTTTTCTGTTCGTCAGTATCTATGTTCCAAGGACTATCCACTTTCATAAATATTACGTCCTAATCCCACCACAGAAAGCCTTTTTTTAATACAAAAAAAAATCAACTGAATAGGATAACATACCTTGGACTGTTTTTTGTTCCTCCTGAAAAAAAAATATTCCGGTGGACTTGTGATGTTTTGCAATTCAAGACTTCAATTATGCAATGGATGCGCAAAGGATTCCTGAAAGGAAGTAGGCAACTCCCAGAAATTCTCCGAAGTAAAGATAGGTCGAAATGAGTATGAATTAGACGACTTTCTGCGTGAGTTAAATCGACATACCTAATCACCGCCATTCAATCGGCTTTCTTAGCAAAACGCTCGATGAATATGTGTAATTCTTATTCCTGGTTTGTATGCAACCACATACTTTTAAAGATCGTTCTGCATAATATGAAATCTGAGATATCGACTTGGTGCAAAGGAACTGTTGTTACCTAAAGGGAAGTCGTCCAATTAATTTTATTTTATTTTCATTTTGTAGACGAAAATGGCAACGTACACTACTGAGCAGCAGATATTCATCACTGAAGAGCAGAGTCGATCATCAGAAAGTTCCAAAAGGATTAGAAGAACTTTCTAGGTAAAGTTTAGTGTTCGAAGTTGGACCGGACAGATACAGAATATCAAACCTCGTCAAGGAATTTCGCAAGTCAGGCTCAGTGCTGAACGATTATCCTCAATGCGACAAGTTCTCAACAGAAACACTGTAAAAGCTCGAGAAACATTTCAAAGAATTGGAAGAAAGTACCAGGAGAACGTCTCAGCAGTTAGGAATCCATTCTGTCTTCTGAATGAATATTTCGGAATGTCATTGTTTTGGATTATCTAAAGCAGTACGGAAACGGAAATGACTGGCCCGCACATTCACCAGGCCTCAGTTCTTTGCATTATTTTCTTATGGGGATAACTCCATAAGTGTATCAGGGCAATCCAACGAGTTTGCAGAAGCTGAAATCATCTATTAAGCGTGAAATCTCGACCATTCCAAGAGACATCATCCACAGAGTGGGTAAAATTTTCAAATAAAACTGCGAAAGAGCGTCGACGCTCTTGAACATCTAATGTGAATGGCAGACGATGCAGATTTTAATATAATTTGGATGAGATTTGCACGCCTTTTTGTTCAAAACTTGGTAGGTATGTTTTGGACCACTTTGTAACTGCCCCTACTGACAGGACAGTAGTTATGATCCTTCCCATTCTTTTCCAAATAATATGTCAACAGGAAAAGGTCATCTGTTTGAATGAACATTCTAAAAATTAATTTCGGAGCTGCATCATCCTTTCTCCTATTCTGTCTGTGTTGAGATGCTCTCTCTCACACACACACAAAGAGGGGGGAAGCGACAAAAGACAGACTTCCTTTACATCTTTCACGTAAGTTCGGGACCTGGGGAGTAGTTTTCTGTATGTTTCCCGTTGCATCGCGTGTCTCGTCACGTAAGTGAAGTCAAGTCATTCTTCAGAGACCCAATTTCAGAAGACTTGACGCGAAAGCAAGACTTAAAAAGAAAATGGCAGATAAGGTTATATTCCGTTTTCACTATCTTCAACTTCTGACCTGATTTTTTTTTTTAAACAATATGAGATTTCTTCTTTGTTTTTCTGTCTGGTATTTGTGTGCCCACATATAAAGTCAAGGTCTTCCCAGATTGGACATACTTAAGTCAATCAAGCATCCGCCTGCTATTCAATTAAATATCTATTTTCTTTTTTTCGTTTTTCATTGAAGATGAGATATGCAAAAGGAAAATGTAAAAGGATATCCTTCCTCGAACAGCTACCAACATCCTCTACCTGAATTTTCTCTTCGTGTCCCATGATTCGCATGTCCAAATGAGTGATAGTCTCTATACTCTGTTCTCATTACACGTTAAGAAAAAGAAAGGAGGTACAAATTAGTGACCTTCACCTCTGCGACAACACTCACGAAGGTTATATTTTTTTTTTTTAAAAAAAAAAAAAAAAAAAAAAAAAAAAGATGTCTTCAGTTTAAGACTGACCTAGATCCATTTCCGCGTTTAGATCATTTATTGAAACTTTATGGTCTATTGCAGCAAGCATACATAGCCTTTCTCATTATGAGCATTCTTACAAGGGAAGGGTCAGGATATGTTGTCGCTGAAATCCGAATCAAACATAATGCATCTGATAGAACATGGTGAGATATGGAGAATATCAAAATTTAAGGTGCGATGGACAAGGGGGAGAGGAGATAGCGGAGGGATGGGGGGAAACCTGGAAATTCAAAGAAGTTAAATAACAGATATACCCACAGTGATTCAGAATAAAGGACGTTATTCCTGATTCCGGGAGGTGATTCCTGACATCGAAACATGTAGTAAGAAAGTTTTTGCTTATACCAAATCACATTTCTCATGTCCTTCCGGTAAGCAATTCTCACCGCGAGACGCTATCCCTGAGCCACCCAGGTCCCATCGTCACTTCGTTAATGTCCTGGACTTCGGATATGATTGGGGAGGCATGTGGGTTCTAGTCCTTGCGCCGGTCACCCTAAGATATTCGAGGGTTTTAATCAGTTTCAGCAGGTGAATACCCAGACGGTAACTCGACAAAGATCCTTGTGCCGCTGTCTTCCTTATCATTTTCCCCAATAGATTGTCAATCGAAGGACGTTATCCTCAGACTTAGACACCGCACAACACCAGCTTAGGCCACAGAATACAGTTTTTTAATACTTTGGTTAGTCCAATACATAAAAAAGAGCATTCATTTCTCATGTGTGTAAAAATGGCCTCATTTTTATTGTAACAGGAAGTAGAGGTTTTAATTTGAGATTCTTTATGAACGAATTACTAGTTTATCGCTTCACATTAAAAATTAATTCCACTTCCTCGTCACAGACTGTCTTAACTCTATTACAATCAACTACTTGTTAGTTACAAGACATAATTGCTTAAAAGCTTTGTTTCTGTCATATTAAACTTTAGATTTTATAACATCAATTATGTAAACCTACCAATTATTATTTCCAGATAGTGTTTATATGTAATGCATATGCATTCTTCACATACTGGCAACGGTAACGTTTGCATGCGTTCTGCACCAGCGTTCTAAGGAATTAAAGTCACTCTTGCATGCATATCACATTATGGACAGGAGGAAAAACATTGTTATTATGCCATTAACTTTATACTTAACTTGCCCCGAATCTTCTTACATACTGTACTTTCTTGAGACCCATGAAAACGTTTACTATGCGCAAAGACTCTTTCACGGTCAGTTTCCAACGGGTTACAGGACAGAAATGGCTAAGTTCCGGATTCCCCACATCGTTTAAACTATCCCACTGGTTTATCGTAACAAAGGAAACACCGAGCGTCAGAGCATCGTTTTATTTTTAATTACGCATTATATTCCATTAATATATACTTTTCTGTCATCTAGGATTTCTCTGTGAGCGTCAACTTCCGGAAAAACGAATAGGGAAGGTATTGGCTAGGGTTCTATTCTAGGTCCTTCCCACATTATCCTGGAGGGATTGACAACAGTAGAGGACGTCCACCGAAAACACCTGTCAGCATAGTTGACAAGAACAGTAGTTCTTGGCTGTATCTTCGGTGCTGGTCGCAATCAACCGATGTGTACTTGCTGAGAAAGACTACAAAAAGGCAGATTCGTGCCATATTTTCCCTCGCACCACCACGTTGGTTCAATAATTTATCCAGACGTCCAATATTACATAATAACATGTATCAACATTGTAAATGTTAGGCAGCACGTAAATTTGGTGACATTGTTCAACCAGTGTTGCCAATCTTACATAAAGTTTTATTTTTTGAAACGAACTATATAGGTTTATTAGGTAATTTGCATCTCCTAGTGGTGATAAACATTATGTGTAAAGGGCAGAATACAGAGTTGTAAATTGTGAATAACGAACGCGTTCACAGTCTATAACTCTGCATTCGTTTCTTGACGCAACATCCCAGCCTCGACTTTCAGGAACTTCGGTACTGATTTTCGAGAAGTCCCGAAATTGAAAGGCTGAAAAGTCTCGAGCCGACAATTCTCGTCACCACGAAAAGTTTCGAGATTTCGGGAAGATTAGAGCGCCTTGAATTCCCGAAATCTCAGCAGTGCTCGAAATGAGACAGTATATGCCCATGTAGTATACCGGTATTTTATAATTTTTCGATTATACCGGTACTTTTTTTTTTATACAAAAACTATGTTAAACGGTATTGCTTCTGAAATATACTATCACTTCCAAATTTTCAATTCGACCACTGGATCTCAGGAAGTCTCGAGAGTCCAGAATTCCCGATCGCTCCAAAACTCCCGACAGGAAAAATTCTTTTCCTCACACTCCAACTGTGGACGAAGCAATAGAACACCGTTTAGCACACAAACTATAACAATTGCCTACTTTAGAAAGTCTAATTCATTTTACTTAATTTCTTACTTGGCTGTAGAACACTACATCAGGAAGAAAGAGTATCATACACTAACACACACACTGAGAGAGAGAGAGAGAGGGGGGGGGGAAAGAAACAAATGAACATCAACTAACTGAAAGCCTGACTCAGAACAATATGGTCAGTAGCTTTCAACAGTAGAAGCACTCTGCCAGCATACAAAGTAACATGTACACAACTAACATCCTTACATCCTGTAAACACAAATTAAAGTCGCTGCACTGTTAAGAACAGCCAAGTTTTCATCACTTAACAAAGAAAACGAAAAACTGAAGGAAAGAAATCCAATGTGAATCATGTACAAAAACACACACATACACTCTCATTCAACCACAGAAGTTCAGCGATCCATAAATAAAAAAGAAGTATTAAATTTCTCTTCTTTCACGTGCATTACGTCAAAATTGCACTGCATTGAAGTAGAAATAATGTAATATGTTGTAATATTGTATAATTTCTTGCTGAACGATATCATGTGTGATAAAGGAGACATATTGAATCTCACTGTACGCTCAATCTCTCAGACTACAGTGAAGACCAATGAGCATAATACTGTAGTTGAGAGACTGATTTGTTGTGTTGTAATATCGAAACAACGGTCGGTCTCCATAAGAAAACAAGGGAACGATTTGTTGTACTCTTGATTCTTTACCAAAATTATTGAAAATCGTATTGATTGTGTTAGTTCGCTTATTCTATTCTTAACTTTTGCATGTTTTTACGATGTTCTCTGCCTTTAACGACGAGAGTGACATACGGATGACTCGCTCGATTCGATTCGCGATCTGCTCGAAGAGACTCGAATCGAGTCGGCGCTCATTATCTGCTCTAGTCAAGTCGGTACACAGCCTACTCGAGTCCAGTCGAGCAGTCGCTTGGAACGTGCTTGAGTCGAGTCCCTCCTCAGAGAAACTAACGTTAGGAGACGAGACGAGTTCGAGCAGCGACTCGAGTAGAGCGGATTGACATCACTACTCTGCAGCATGAGACAAAACTTCTAAACTGCGTGCTAACAAAGCAAAAAGGTTTTAACTTCAGCTTCTGTAAAACTTGAGATGCATGAATTTACGGACCTTCCTTTACCCAATGAATGCGAAACTAATGCTGTTGGGTTGATCATGTGAGTTCTATTACCTAACTATACTTTGTCACTGTCATACAAAGATGAAATACCTTTTCACTTAGCAGGACGGTAAAACCAACCAAACATTTAATTTGTGTCTTTCACTAATAAGGTCAAATACTCTACCCTTAACTGCAACTGGAGGGGTCCGCATCATTCCCGACTATCAATTTGGTCGGTCCGCGTGTATGAAAACTATGCTTTTAAATGGACTGCGTTTGAGAACCATTGATTTAACACATTTCATTTTTTTTTTCTCGAACTGTACCCCCTATGGGCGATTCGTAACAGACGTAACAATAAAGTTAGTAATCCTGAAGAAAGTAACGAAATACACTCATATGATAAAAGTTTCTTTTGATGATTTTCAGTAGAAACACAGAGCTATAATGCACCAAAAAGAGACAACACGCGGCAAAACTGCTTTCGAAATGTTATACATTTTTGTATTCATTTTAGCAGTTTACGTAGCAGATCATTAGAACACCACAAACATTTTCTCTTGTTGGTTGAACTGCGCATGTTGTTTATATTGTTTTCTGTTTCGTGTATTGATAATCAGAAATTGTTTTATTAACCAGGAGGTATTATGCGAAGGAAAGATCCTTATCAAGTGTTTTCTGGCTTATAAAGTAAAGTTAAGAGTGTTAATTCTCATGACCCATGAACTCGCACACAATATACAACATAACGGCAAGAAGAAATCGTTCACACACATATGTAAATAAATTGTTTATTCTTACCAGTAATATATATAATACAATATAATATTGTGTAGTGCTATGTGAATTTCTATCGTTACACCACAGACATATATTGTGGTTTTCTCTCGGGCTCCAGGGGAATTACTGCACCTATTTATAGATCAGCAAGTGAATTGTAATTGTAAATATAGTGTTGCGACCAAGTGGGAGGCGTTTGTCTTTCCTTCTTGGGAGGAGTCACAAATTATGAAGGAAAATGCCAAGAACTGTTTCTTGTTTCAGGAATTCAAGAATACTTAAGAAGATAAGTGGGTGATTATTTGGAAGCTTGATAACTACTAACATTTAGTTCTAGCTTTAAATCAGAGAGAAAGGTACTAAGTAATTAGATTTATTAGCTTGTTCGTTGTATAACTTCCAGAATATATTGAGCTAAAATCAAATTTTCAGAGAAAAGCAATTTTCAAAGAGGATTGAGTTAGACCAGCCCCTTATATACGAACAGTTTGTAGGGTGACTAGCAGCACTCCGTGACCAGCTGCCTATACTTAATGTGAATCACTAACTTCCTTCTACCCATTTTTTTGTTTTATTATGCATTTTGTGACACATTGTCCACCTTCGTTCCAACTGCCTATTAGAGTCTATAATTACTCGTTTTTTTCGCACGCTATCGTTATAAGATTCAATGCAGTTTCTTGTCACTACTCTCCAATATAAATACTCGAATACGACCGAACTTCTTTACGAGAATGTCACTAAGCTGTATTTTTTAGAGAAAGCAGCACGATTTTTATGAGGCATACACAGTGACTCCTTGACTAGAAGTCAAGGACTAGAAAAACGATAAATAAAGCACATGCCTCTACCATATCCACCACAAACACTCCCTGCAACCCTTGATCATAATTAGTGTGTGTGAGTTACTGATGACAGCCTAACCAACTACAAATCCCACATCCTTAGAGACTAAATTACATAACCCTGTCATCAAATAATCACTTGACGATGTTTTTTTATTTATTTTTTATTTTATTTTTTTACAATTTTGCGTGCGTCGTCGTGCTCTCAAAACTAAATTTTGTTAGTTCCAAAAGTGTTCCTATTTTCTTCTTAATATTAGAATCATCTATTTTATTAAGTCAAGAGAAAAAATATATATTTCGCTTGAATTCCTATCACTGTCATAAACTATCGCTAACCTCATATTTCGGTTCACTGAACAAAATCCACCACAAAACGCTCCACGGATTCCAGGCCTATTAGCTTTCCAACCAACGCTTTTGCTTTGATTTTTTAAAAAATAATCACACAAGCATGGCAGAAATAAATGAACGCCCGACCGCAGTATATGATTACATCTGCGGAAGTTTCGACTACTTTTCAGAATCGACATACTATGATTCCTTTGATCACTGGATTTATGAGTACTAAAATAAATCGGAGATATCAATGTTACCATCTGCCATTTTCCATAAATAGACTCCAAAATTTTACTAAAATAATCCGCGTGCCGAATCACGAATACAAGAAATATAGACCAAGCGGTCGTGGCTTAGTGGTAAAGCGTTGGCTTAGCATTCGGGAGGTCGTGGATTCAATCCCAGCGGCCGACCAACTTTATTGAGGTTTCTCCTAGTTTTTCCTGTTACACCAGGCAAATGCCGGGATGGTACTTTCAAATTAGGTCCTGGCCAACACCTTCCCACATCCTTTCCCTTCTCCTATCCCGGCCTGAGCCTTAGATGCCTAAAGACCTTAAATAAAATTCAAATTAAAAAAATCAATGTTATTTGTATCAGGAATAAATATCGAAAAAATTACCGTCAGTTATACATGACTTACAGCAAAAGGCGGGGACTAAAGAACAGCTCGCCGAGATCAATATGATTATCTGTAAAAATGCGGAAAATACAGAGTGATCAAAAAGTCACACAACCCATGTAGTTTTCTCTTGTGTTGCAGGGGACTGGTGCTCATAGTGGAGGCAGGAAGCAGTGTAGAGGTCCACAGTAGGATGGTGTACTCACTTGAGGAACGGATCTTCATTTTGGAACAATACGTACGGAGTCTGAGTTATAGAACCACCGCAGCATGCTTCGCAGAGGCGTATCCTGAGAAGACACCTCCAAATAAGTCAACAATTAAACGTCTGTATGATAAGTTCAAGAGAACACGGAGTGTGGTTGATACACCCCAAGGTGGTAGACCGAAAGTTCTTCATATACTGCATGAGTCTCCCCTTCACGCCCAAAGCTCGGCGTGTGGTGTGCCATGTCTCGAAAGAGAATTTTTATTCTCTTTTTTCGAAACAACAATAAACAGTGAACGTTATCGTCGGTTGGTCACGCAATTCTTTGACTCTCTGACGAGGAAAAGGAAAGAACATGGTTTCAGCAGGACAGCGCAACAGCCGCTACCTCTCGTGTGAGCATGGACTATCTTGAATCTGTGTCACCTGAGCGCATCATTACGAAGCCACTATGGCCACCCCGGTCTCCAGATCTCACTTCGACGGACTTTTTTCCTCTGGGGATTTCTGAAGTCTGAAGCCTACGTAACGCATCCACACACCTTGTATGAACTGAAGACGAATATTCAACGTACTGTGAACAACATTTCATGTGATACACTCCAGAGGGTCTTCAGGAACATGATCAAAAGGGTGCACATGTGTGAGGAAGTGAATGGTGACCATTTCCAACATCTTTTATAGTACCTCCATGAGTTGCGTGACTTTTTGATCACTCTGTACAAGATGTCACAAAGGAAGAATATTGGTCTCAAAATATTAGATGCTTTGCACTCCAGCCCAGTGACGAAATTTCTCTTTATGCATTGTGATCTGTGACTATTTCATGAAATTAAGGAAAATTCGTTCTTGAATATACTTCCTAGGTGCTGTTCTATGTTTACTCCCTTTTTGTGCTTTACTTCCTCGTGGAAACTCTGTTTCTTTTATTTGTACTCGGGAGAAAGATTCAGGGATTTATCATCACCGAAATGAACTACTTAATAGCATGTTACTTCTTCCGTAGTAAATTGCATTTTAGGATGAAAACAAGCGGGACATTTAAAGTAATTTTTTCGCTGTGAAAGATACTCACTGACATCGAAATTCTCCACTAGATAATTGAATATATTTTGAATTTTAGCTATGGCTTACAATATATAGCCATATTATACAGTTGACAATTTTATCTGAGGACAAGCAAGATGAACTTGTTTAAGTGATTTGTGAGGGTTCATGGAAGATATTTTACAAACAGAGTACACTTGATCAATTCTGGGGAAAAGGCATATTCTGATTATAAGAAAGTACGTTAAAAAGCTTTGAATGATTAGTTCCATTTTCTTCCACATATCTTTGTGAGCAAACATTTTCGGTATTTTGTTATCTGAAGAATAAACACAGAAATCGCCTCGATTTTGAACCTGTTTTAAGGTTAGGGCCTAAAGGTAGAAAATATAATTGAAACAACAATAGCCATGCTTTTTTTCCATTTTAATTAAATGAAAAAGTTATAAGCCTCTAAATTGTTATACATATAGGTTTGTGTATATTTACTCTTTTTAAAATTACTAAAAAAAGGATTTAAAAAAAATAAAAACACGCTTTTTTTAAGATGGACTAAAAAGCAAAAAATAATAACTTGAATTAATCTTATGAATCGGAAAATAAAAGCGTGGGTGCTCTTAGATATTATGGTTTTATGATAAGGTAAGCAAGAGCATCCACGGTTTTAGTTTCCGATTAATTCAATTTATTATTTTTTACTTTTTAGTCCATCTTAAAAAAACGTGTTTTTTACATCCATTTTATGTATAATAGATGAATATTAAACTCCCTACGAGATAGGCAACACAAACTTCACACAGTAGGTACGGCGTTGGGTGCATTTAAGGATAATTTACAACGATTTTATTAATTACTTAATTACAGGTAACTGGATTATTCTATCCTATATCTAATGATTGAATATTGTTTTGTCATCGCAAGTTTACAAAATTTTAAAGAAATCGGATGGTGGGAAATGAGTTAAAAATCAATTACAAGATTTGTACCAGAGATGATTACAGAACAAGTTAATACAAAGCATGTAATAAAAAGCATGGGGTCCGTGGTAGATCTTGGAAAATAAGAGGGGGTCTACAGTTTTTAACTGATTGTTAGGTAGTTTTATTGATATGTATTTTAGTATGACAATGACTTTTAGCTTTCGATTGGTTCTTATAATGATCATCATGTTAGATTTTCTTGATGGCGATTTGGACGAATGCTAATAAAGATTGACGGAATACGAACTTTGGCTATTATTAATATAATTATTCTTTAAACACTATCACTGCTCTAGAATACCTTAGTCAAGATGGGACTGCAAGACGACTCGAATCTGCGTGCCTCCGTACAGTACCGATCCGAACTCCGCCGGTGTGCCACTACACCACAGGCGTTAATATAAATGGTTACTTATACTGTGCATATTGACGCCCTATACGGCACAGGAATATTCTAGGAATATGCTACAAATATCTCTGTGAGGATATGAAACTATACCAACGATATCCTAGAGTATTCCTGGTATATGCGCAGAACATTGCGAGAATATGTAAGTGAGGTCTGAGTTCATATTCTGAGGATGTTCGTTAGTATATTCCTTTATATTCTACGAATATGTGTACACAATGATCCTGCTTGACTCCCCCTGTGGGGGTGTCACCCCCAAATTCTCGAGCGCACCTCCCCAAGTTAATACAGTAAAAATCGATAGAAACCGTGCAAAACTGCAATTACACTCTCCCAATTTTGACTTTACCCCCACCCCCACCTACTCAAACTGATAATCCTGGCGGAATCCCTGGTGTAAGTGGTTTGTCCTCCCGAGATATTCTCAAAATATTCTAGGAATATTGTGGAAATTCAAACCTATAATATTGTCAGAAGCGTACACTGAGAAAATCCTTATTCGTTCCTCGATGTTCTGAGATATTAGGGATTTAAATGGGATATTCCTGGGATGTCTCGTGATATGATGCAATAATTTACCCTCGATGTCCATAGATTGGAAGATGGCAACACTGACGAATGTGGAGGTGAATTATCATTATCCTGTCGCTCTTCCGTCCTCTTGTCATGGTCTTCTGATTATTAGCTATGCTATTGTGGTCACCAGAGACGTAGGTTGAATGGAAGCAAAACATAATAAAAGAGACAAAATGATAGCTTTAAAATGTCGGAAATGCTATTGGAATACAGTGATGGTCCTTTTAAGCACATAACAGTGGCACATCCTCGTAATTATAATTCCTTTCAGATTGTAAACCACAAACTCAGGTATCATCTTTGGATGCTCGCTGGATACCTCCACGCAATTCGAGTAAAGAACAAAAGGATCCTCTATGCTCTTTCCACCAAAGCTTTGCGGTTCTTTCATTACCTACACAAAAGTCATTGGTGCATTTCGGTTACGTTTGAGTTCAGAAGGTGTGCTTGCGCTCTTTTCACAACAGTTCGCCATTTAAGCAAGTTTGCTGTGGCTCCTGCTGCTGCCTGGCACACGGTACAGGTACATGAAATGTGCTGAATGATGTGTCGTGTGCATGACAACTGAAGCGAACACAGAAACCGTAACCACAAAAGTCATGCTGTTGTGGCGCCCCTTTTCACCTAAATAGTAATATTATGTTCTCGTAAAATGCTAAGATGTTGAAACTATGGAAATGCAAAAGAAAATGAGTTGAATGAAAATTGGGAGCAAAGGGAACAACAGAAGCAATTGAATAAGAAAACATAGAAGAAATTTCCAGCCCGATGAACAGTGTGGAGAAAAGATCTGAGTATTGTGATTGGAAATGTAGAGTTCACCTTTGTCCTTGCGGTTCAACAAAATTATGTACCGATGAACAAACTGAAGAATTTGGCTGTTATTTGAAAAATAAATGATGAAAGTTCAAAAATTTTATTATAAAACAACATATACAAGTAATATTGTACGAGGAATTCTATCCCTTATGGTGTATGATGAACTGAATTTATTTATAGCTCACGTCGGGACAGGGTAGAGGAAAGGATGCGGGATGGAGCTGGCGAGGGCCAGTTGAAGGTACCACACTGGCATCTGCCGGGCAGGACTGAGGAAAATCCTTCGAGAATCTTCAGGATCTCCAGAATGCTAAGCCAACACGGTGTGATAGACGTTATGTTATTATTAAAAATAATGAAAGAATTGGAAGTTCTTGAAATGGGGACCTGGAGTAGAATGAACAAAAAAGCTGTGTACACTAGGGTGGATTGAAAAAGGTTTCGATCCCGGTGTGGGGAAAGTTGTGGTTCGGTGTCGTAATGACAAGGTTAAAATATAGAAGCTCTGTGTCAACTGTATCAGGTTGTTGCGCATTTGGGCCAAAATTTGCAAAATTGGTAAAAAAAAAATTCACTTACCAAACTGGACAACAATTGTTCTATGGGTGTTACTAGGACGTAGGGAAAGAATGTGAAAACAGAATAATACATATTTGGACTGTCCAACTATCCTAGATGTAGATACCCTATTTTTACCTGGCTCAAGGCAGAAAATTGACCTATTTTATTCGATAAAGCGTTCTATTACGACGATGGATGCCTGGTGAGTGATGACTAGCTACTTTGTCCTACTTGTACATTTCATCTTTACATTTTGTTATTCAGCGTTTTGCAGCTCTCAGCTAGTATATTCTGAAACTATCCAACACTCACCGCATGGGCTGCAACTCTAAGTGCTACACATCTCGCTCTGTTTCTGCAGGAACAGACTTTATGAAATAGGATCTGGCCCAGATAAAAAAATTCCCTGGATCTTTTGGGTCAAATATGTGCTTTGGGCTTCGCGATCTTCCTTAAAGCATCTTTCAAATGTCTGGCTGCAGCATGCATGACAGAAAATGACTGTAGTTGATCTAGTCACAGACTGTTACCCGATGCAGGTCATCTTGAGAAAGCTGTCGGGTGATAGGAAAAACTCTTATCGTGCATTTGTCTCAGAAAATCATTTCGGTGTAATCTACAACACTGGAATTGAGCTGCTTTAGCTGACATATCCATATTGTTGCTTTGGGAGTTCAACTTGTAGTAGGTATGGTTTGTGAGGCTCTTTCGCGAATGTTCTGCTGTTCATCACAAACTATTTACGACACGCTTTTCTGGATGAGCCCAAAATGTGTTCTTCTGGACAACAGGAATGACGATACTATTTTCTGTTCGTCTAGGTACCTCTTCTTTCTATAGTGATAAGTTCTTCGAGCAGTCGATTAGTTTACAGAGGCGTTTTATGTGAACCCACATGGGCGCATACACTCGCATGATAAAAGTAAATGTACTCGGGTTTGAAACGTAATCACGGAGAATACGGCAGGCAGTCGTGAGCCGGCGTGCATGGTTTACAGGTCCAGAGATCGTTACAGCAATGTCAGGGTAGCACTGTCCTGTAACGATGACACTACAGATCATGTGTAAATAATTTTGATCTTTGCTTAGATCGAGGGTATCATAATCATCTGGTAAATCTTCAATGAATTTATACTGTGCGATGGGTTGTGTGGACATTTCCTAATCTCTTCCCTGCGGAACCAACACCACCAGCCGGACCAGATGTTTTCCCGTCGAGTTCTTTAATCAAGTGTTTCAGCGGAGCGTATTTGTTTGAGTTGGCAGATGAAACAATGAACTGGTCGTTACAATAAATTTTCCAATCGGCACATGACTCTATTTTTATTGTCTGTGTTAGTAGCCTTTCCGTTGGATCCGCTTCATGTCAAGAAAGCTAAGTCGAATTCATTTAGATGCAAATAGCCCCAAATGGAAATAGCAACACCCTCTCCTTCAGATTTCGATGTTACATGACTGAGGTGCCTTTAACATGAGGTGCCTCTGAACGACATATGATGTGAAACTGATGTTCTTTGAAACTAATACGCACTTGCACAATGCACAACTGGACATGAAAAGTACACAATAAAAACACTAAAATGAAATGAAACTGAACGATTTGAGAGTAATTCGAATCACTATTGTGAATCTGTGGTCACACGTTACGATATACTCGAACGACACTGTTAGTGCTTACATGAATAACTAACTACACTCATCTGGTAGTCGAAGCCCAGTTCTTAAGAGACGCAGGTGAACGAACAGATGCGCATACACGCATTCGTGAAGTGTTCCAAGTCTGGAAAGAGTAACAAAGGAAAGAAATTCCAAGCCTTTTAATTTCGCCCAATTTTGTGAAATTATTATTAAAGAGTCAGGAGTAAATAAATAAACATTAAATACTTTCTCATTTGCGAGATGATCACTGACGTAGCGTGAAGGCTGAATTGATGAACCAGAGCATCCTGAACCTGGACGAATAATGAAAATATGCAGGAAATTTTAATAGTGTCTACATATTATAGACAGGACCAGAGATTTTGCTACAGTCGGCTCTGGAAAACAGCACATTTTTTAGCAAAACAGGACAATTTTTATCCTTGATCTAGGTAAGAATAGGGTACCTAGGATGGTTGAATAGACCAAATATGTGTTAATCTCTGTTCTAACATGCCTCTAGTAACGGCCGCAGAAAAATTGTTGTCCTCTTTAGTAAGATGCAAATAGTTTTTTTTTTAACCAACTTCGCAAACTTTAGGCCAAATGCGTAACCTCATGCAATTGACACAGAGCTTCCTTGCCATTACGATATCGAACCACAACTTTACCCGCATGGAGGATATCGATTTTCAAAAAAAAAAAAAAAGTTTTTTCGATCCACCCTAGTGTTGTTCATCTTTTGACCATGAAAACGACGCAATAAAATGTTGAAAATGTAAAAATGAACAAAAGGGAGTATTTATTCATAAATTGCAACAAAGAAAAGTAATGTTCTTATGAATGAAAAGAAGTAAAAATATAACTTGACTTCAGTGGGGTTTGAACCCAGTGGTGCGTTTCAGCCCTGGCGCCGCCAGGGCAGTTTTTGGAAGTTGTGTATGTATTTGTATATCTATGGTGAACTTTACACAATGAAGGACACAGTAGCGCCAGGACACTTTCCTTTGTAGGAATACACCACTGTTTGAACCTGCTATCTTCCGGCCAGCGCACCAACAACAATTTATCCCATAGGCTAGACGTCTAACAGAGAGAACGCTCTCGAGAGGGTCTCTCTCGTTTCGACAGGTACTTGAGAACAATATTTGAAGATTTCTTGTATATATCCTATTCCTGCCGTCTTCTGGTACGTTTTTGTTACTGAGAAAAGTTATCAGGTCTTCTCTTGACATTTTTAACTAAACACGATTATATTTCTATACACTCTTCTACACGTTTTGTTTACAGTATGTCCTGATAATACCACCCTTAATCACTTCGGCATCTTTGACTCAAGTCAGGATAGGATAAGAGAATACGTTGGAAGGAGTCTAGTTTGAAAGTACAATCCCGGCATCAGCCTGGTGTGACTGAGAAAACCTCAATCAGGACGGCTAGTCGCTCTGGGATCAATCTTACGACCTTCCGAACGTTCTAACAACTGAGATGCTCGATATATCACTTTCGTCATAGTAGATTGCATTCTTTCAAGAGGATAAAGACCCATAGAACAAATAGGTAGTTGATCAGAGCCAAAGATGCCTAAAGAAAGGCCATAATTTCAATTCAATTGAACACGAAGGAATTATTAAGCATGGAATATCAAATGAAAGATAGAAGGAGGCTAATCTAGGTTTAGGAATTCGCTCCTATCGGTGGAATACTAATGAATGAAATTAGGAAAATGAAAGTAATATAGTAAGATACATTGAAAGAATATAGATGCGAAGTAAGGACAAATATGTCTTTAAGCGACTCATCAAACCATAATAATGACCGTCTTCTTTCTGGACCAATATCACCGTCTTCCATTTCAATTGCTGACGCCATTTTTTTTTTCTTTACTTTTAGATAGAAGTGTTTCATCCCGTTCCGTCATGACAGTAGTTTCACTTCAAACATAGTAGAACGGATACCACGCAAGGTTATAAACAAAAACCATAAATCAAATCATTTTCTACCAAAGCTAAAAGACATCTGTATCTCCATTTACGGTACCTTGCATATTTCAGCAAAAAAAAGAAAAGTTACACTTGTGACACACATAATATGTATAGGATACTATATATTAGAACCAAGATTTCACATACGTGTGAAAACGGTATATTTACTGAAGAATACAAGTTCTGAATCACACAAAAAAATGAAGGAATGAGACACCATGATTAATGAAATAAGTTAATCGAAATCAGCTATTACTTTTTAAGAAGTCCTATTAGCTGGTAGCAATGAACTCATCACATAAGAATTTTAGAGATGCACTTTTTTCTACGGGAGGGGGCAGGACAAACTAAAATTAAACACGTTTACAGCTATAGAGTTTATTTCTGCTTCTCTTAACAAACATGACTGGATGCTTAATTAGTTCCTGAGAGAATCCACTACAGAAAGATGTTTTCATGTGAAAGTTAAAACATTGAACTAGCTCCTCTACATGCAGCGGTGTCAAGGACAACTTTTAAGCACTGTAAAGTCAACGGGGAATTAGGAAGACATCAGAAGTAAATTGAGGCGAAAGAGAGTAACAAGGGGGAAAGAGGACATGTCTGCAGAACATCTCGTATGTGACTGAATGCAGTCTGCGAAACAAGTAACACATTTCCGTTATCTGTCACTCATACATCATCAACTCAAACCATAATTCCTCCTACATCTTCTTCTCCTACCAGTTCCAGTAGAGAAAAGTGCTGTTAAACCAATCTTATAGTTGTTACTAAATTAGATAAATGTTTCTCTTTGTTTCTTAAAAAGACATTGACAATTCGACACGTTAAATTAATCTTTGTCGTACTATTTAAAGGTAATAAAGGTAATAGTGCGTGGTATTTGGCTCTGCAGCATTTTCCATAAAATACCAGATGTGTTGATAGATTCTGGATATGTTAGATGTGTGGATACATAGTCTATATACTGGTAAGCGCACTATAGTAAAACAATGGCAAACAGTACTCATGAACAGTGGCGACCGATGGTTGTTTCCACTGGGTGTTGCACTTAGGCCCGCCGCCAGCCACAAAGTGTAGGAGTGCACGAAAAACTTAGGAGGCTTACGTAACATACATAAAATTAAATATTTGTATTGGGGCAAGAAAAGTGACAAGGATTCAGCCCCCTAGAACCCCCTTGGTGCGGGTATGGACGTGCACTATGTGAGATAGGATTGGGTAGCTAATCAGACACAATCAACGTAGGGTTAAATTATGTTATTTCCCCTGTAAAAGCTTTGATTTTATATACTTAAGACAAAATAAAATAATTGCTGAGCAAAGCAATATGTTTTAATTAAAAATTAAAAACGTGTAACACTTTCACCAACTAAGTACTTGGCTTCATCAGACACACTCTCCTTGGCAGCGCTGGGAATCAAACCCGGGACTCCTCAATCCGCAGTCAGCAACGATAACCACTAGACCACCGGGGCGGCCATGAGTGTGTCTGGTGAAACTGAGTAGTTGGTGAAACTGTTACAGGTTTTTAGATTTGTGGTCATAAAAAAAATATTCAGCCGGCAACCTGGAAGTGATCGGGAAAGCTTTTATGTACAAGGAAAGAATATGGGGTGGTATCGTTTGTTTAGTTGTAGAAGGGAAGACGTGAACAATGAACAGCAACCTATACTCAAAGGAGAGGATGGACGCCCTGTTTTCACAGATTTGAAACAATAGGTCCAAACAACCAATTTATAACTGATGAATTTTATAAATACTTCCAATATTCTGAATTTATTTGTGGCCTTTTGCCTTTGTTAACTTAGACCAGCTTTCCTGCATGTCTTGCAACCTGTTATTTTACGAGATGGTCACAGTTCAACACCGGACAGATTAAATGAACTGGAAGACGGAATATCAAGCTTGTGTTCTAGACAAATGCGTGAACCACAATTGAGACAACGTAGTAAAATAAAAATATGTTGTGACATTAAAATTTGGACACGTAGGGCTTTGCTTATAACAATTACCCTTGTATATAACGTAGAAAACACTGCTGAAGAGAAGGTTCTACTTGGTTGCATGGTATTCGAGCAACGTGGCAGAACCCACGGAGATGTGGGTGGATTACAAGCAAAAGGGAAATCTTCTTTCTTTATTCGAATACATTTTCCACTACAGTGCTTGACAGAACTATAACTGTTCACAATTATAATACCACAACCATCAAAAGCAGCGAAAATACAAGAAAGGAGGAAAGAAAGAGTTTCGCTACGTAGTTACAGGTACGGGAACAGTGGCTGTAAGTTTCTAGGTAGGCGGTGAAAGAAGATCATATCAGACTGATATACACGGTTCAAAAGCACAATTTTATTTCACTTCTCGTATTATAATTATTGCACTCACGTCACGAACGGACATATATTTGCATTTAATTAAAGAGCGAGAGAGATTAGCAAACAGTTACCACCTGGAAAAGGAGTTTAGCTAATTGTGTGAGCGAAATCACCTTCCCGTTAACCTTCTTGCATTGCTCTTCCTTAATAACAAGGCAAACAAAAAAACACTTTTTAAATCCTCTTGGAATGGAAAAAAACGATCTTTTATACAACATTTACTTTAGTATCAACCTTCTGAAACATAACATAAAAAAGCTGTCCCTTTTACTCTTGTTTTGTTAGCTGTCGTGGTACAGTGAAGAACAGTAAGATGGTTGGTTAGATGATGTGAGAGAAATTTAAAGGCAAATATATATATTTTTTTATCCTCTTAATATGTCGTTTACTTATATAGGTAATGGGAAAATATTTATATTATGCATGTCACTAGCACGTGAGAGCGTAGATCGCGCGCTACAGGAGAAACTAAGGGAGCTTAACCCAATCAAAGTTAGGTTTCAAAAGATCTGTTTAGGTAGTAACGGCATTAATCGGTCACCCGTCCTTCCGGAAATGGTACATTCAGTTAAAATCCTATTGATTTGTGATTTTGATTTATTAATTGATTTTGATTCATCAATTGATTTCTGACTTTGATTTATTAATTGATTTTGATTTATCAATTGATTTCTGATTTTGATTCATTAATTAATTTGCAATTTTGATTGATTTGCGATTGACTTGTGATTGCTCTTGTTTGTGATTTGTTATTGAATTTCTCGGTTATTCATTTCCCTCGTAATCGATGGCATGGTGTAGCTTCTAATGGCAGGTCCTACGAACTTGTATTCTGAACAACGCTTCGGTTTGAACCCGAGACAGAGTGTGGGTCCAGAAATGCGATGTTTCTCGCTATGAAAGTGATTGCTTCCCATTATTCTCTTTGCCTCTACGATAGATAAATGTTGGCATACTCGTTGGCCCATTACTACTCTGTTAAAAATGTTGGGAAAGTTCCTTGATAAATCCCAAATGTTAAAAGAGATGTCTGTATTTGCAGTTATCGACAGTAATCCTCGAAAAACACCGAGGAATTTATTTTATCTTATTGAAAGTTTTCCGTACTTACTTCTAGACAGTGCACATACTGCAGAAACGCAAAAGGCTTTCTTATCGTAACAACATGTCTAATTCTGGTGAAGCGTTTGCTGCCGCTATATTAATCACTTGCTTTCAAGCAAATGGAACATTTTCTCAACGAATGGGGGATTTCGATCCTTAATTAACAAATACAAAAGGTAATTAAAACACAGCGTAAGTCGTAGGAGTAACTTAGTTTGTTTTCGGGATTTGTATTTCAGATCCTCTACGTTGTTTGGATCTAGTGTTTCAGATGTTTGGCAGCTGAGTTCAGTCGCTAAGACGCTGGGTTTCTAACTGAGGAGCCCGGGTTCAAATCTTGCTTCAGACTTCTTCTCTCTTTTTCTCTTTCTCTCTGGCTCCCAGCATTCCTGAAAATTGAACGATGGCTGCTTTTTATTAGCCACTGGAAATGTCCAGGCAGCTAAACTTGCCTAGCTGTTTCAGAGAATGTTCCGAGAGAAAAAAAATCACAGCGTAAATATCAACTCTGTTCGTACGTATCAACTCTCCCAAAGTTGTTCTTGCCGACAAAAATTAACAATCATACTTACAATGAGCTTCACAGAAAAAAAAAAAGAAGGAAGAAATAAATGTTCGAGTCATATCAGAAAGACGCACGAAGAACAGATTTCGTCAGAGGAAGTTTTCTTTGTTGGAGGAAAAAAAGTGTACATTTTTTTCAGTACGAGAATAATAATATCCCGTGAAATTTAATATTCCATTTGGCAACAAAGCACTTCTGGAATTTCCTTTTCCTTCTTAAGGAAAGAGAGTTTCTCTTGTTGATCTTTCATTGATTAACAATTAACTACAAACTTTTAATTTCTATTAGGTCTATACGAATACGTTCTCTGATTAGGTTTTTTTCTTTTCTTTTAGAGGTTAATAAATACGATTAATAAACTCTTTGTTATGAAGACTCAATTAGTCTTGAAAGTGACATACAATGAGCAGAAACGAACCTTGAGATTCTTCGGCATTCAGCATTATTATTTGATGCGTTCTCACAAACGCCGGAGGGATTCCGCCAGGTTTTTAATGTTGGGGGAGGACGGTTTACAATCATAATTGGGAGGGTGTAAATGAAGTTTTGTGCGGTTTCTATCGACTTTTGACCGTAAATATGTTAAAGTTTAGGAGGGGTGCTCTCCGGGTCTGGCGGAATCACTGTTGGTTTTTCTTATTTCACTTTGAACAACGATATTTAAAATTACAATAGCTTATTCGAATTGCATTGTCCATAGAATTCCATTTCTACGCATTCTTCAAGTTCACGAAATGTAAACAATAGAGAAAAAAATTAAGGGGAAAAAAATATGTTTGAGCGAGAGTCCCATACAGATCAATAAAATTAATATGAGGTCCATTTGAAAAGTTCACGCCTTGGAATAGAGATGGCGGAAGTAGATCAGTTTTTATTTTGCTCTGTACAGTAATGCAACATTTATGTTATTAGTAACAACCACAGAATTTCCGGGTGATCGCTCGATCGATCCATTACTGTAAAATTGCATCGAAGTCCAAGGAGATTATGTTGAAAAATATTGCTACTTTAAAAATCATACTCTTTCATTCTGAGACCGCGAAGCTTTTAAATGTCCCTCGTATTTCAAACTAGCGGAGGTGAGTTGTCATGGGGACAGTAAGTTGATAGAACGACCGTTGCTACTGATTAACTTTTGACACCGGGCTTGTAAGCTATCCCCATGACAACACAGCATTATCTGAGGTTTCAAATTTTCGATCTTTCGATATTCTGAATACCATAATTTTGAGAAAAATAAAAAATCGATATATCGAACTGTTTTCGAATGTTTGAAATATCAATCCTCATCTATTCGCCAGCCATATTAATGTTCGATATTAGAATTCAGAAATCACACGGCCCTGGAAGAGCGCGAAATTCGTAAAATCCAAAAACAAAACAAAGAATAAATCTTCAGTCAACTTGTTCGCACATTATGTTCTAAATTTATAGCACTCAAGGTTGTAATTTTTACGCTAGTACCAAGATAAACAGAAGGATTTCTACCCAATGATTCTCTGGTAGGAGCACATACACACAAGGCCAGGAAGTGATTAAGAGTTTTCACACATGGGCTGCTATGATGACGTGTTGGGAGTTTAAGTATACTCAACATGAGTCAAGTTTTTGTTTTCTTATTTTAATATTTTTTTTTTTCGGCAACCGCATCTAACTGTAACATCTACTATCTTAATAGCTGCATGTAAGATAATTTCACTGCTGAAAATAACATGTACGTTATGTGCTACCCAGGAAGTGTTGTGGGAGGAGGGGGAAAGTGCACTGTTATATCCCAGTCTCATCGCAATGATCATCATTATCATTATCGTCATCGTAACTAGATACAGAACTTGTCTTTAAAAAAGCAGGCAACGCCAGTAAATTGGTGTCTTTTTTTCTTTGGATGAGAATGATGTTGCCATCCATATCTTTGTCAAATAGCGCATCAAGAAACAGCATTCATCTCCTAAGCATTTATACAGGGTGGACAAAAATTCATTGTCAAAACTCAAGGGACGGAAAGTTCTCATAATAATAAGGAAAAAATGTGTGTTTCTAATGTGTCGAATTCCGCTTAGTTTCGGAGCTACAAGCTGCCGAAAGCGTGGGAAAATTAAATTTAGAGCTTGATATTTCCAATACCATTAACAGTAGTACTGCGGCGACAAGGTACCCCCAAAGACTTCCAACCTGCTCTATCCAAAAATGCATATTTCGAAATTGTGCGATGGCTGCGCAAGGGATTCCACAAAGGAATTAGGGGATTTCCAGAAATTATCTGAAGTAAAGGTAGGCCGAAATGAGCATGAATTTGACGACTTTCAAGCAGGCAACAATAATTCGTTTGCGCCAAGTCGATATCTCAAACAGATTCCATTTCCCGAGTGATTTTTTGTAAAGAATGCGTGGTTGGATAACCAACAGGGATCAGAAGAGCTATTCTCCGAACTGCAATACATTCAACGAACTATTGATTTATTTGTTATCAATGAGAGAGAATGTCATTGTAAACCTGGATGGCGATGATTAATCATGTAAACAGTGCAATATAGGGCAATAAACGACCGCAGTGCTCAAGTGGTCACAGATGTCAGATCATGAGTCAAGCTAGAGTTCCGGGTTTGAGTCCCGGATGGTAATCAACTTTGTGTAATTCGACATCACAAAACAAAAACTTAATGGTAGCAAGACAGAATAAGGTTCTTGGTTATTAAAACGACCCATAAATACAGTCTTTTTTTTTTTAATCATGACAAGGTAATGTCACAGACTTATTAATAATTGTGAATGAAAAAGGACAGAAATAAGAGACGTTTGAATTCAGTTGACATAACGTGCACAATATTCCAAACGCATTTACGTCAGATCGTCCTCTTGTATTTGTACGTTGGATTTTGGAATCTAAATGTTGAGATCTGCCTATTCATCACAAAATAATAATAATAATAATAATAAACAAAATAAAAAATAAAAATAAATAAATAAAAATAAACGAGAATGGTGAAGCGTGGTTGCGTTTTAAGTTGAATGTTCAGGTATTGAGATTTGGAGTAAGAAATTTATTTGAGGGAAGAATTGTTTGATCTTAAAATAACAGATTCTAAATAGTTTGAACTTTTGAAAGAAATTATCATGCGTCGTTGCTTGAAAACAGGTATTCTAAGCTTTATTCCTTAGAACTTGGGAGAGGCTATCATTATTGAGCCGGTCGTGTTGTTTGGCTAAAAAACGATAGAAAGAGTGGCAAAATTTAACTTTGCCCCCATAGAAAAATTTCTAGATTCGGCACTGGTATCTAGTAAAGAACCTCCTAGCAAACGGTTTCGGCTGAGTTCATCCACTTGCAGACGGAGATATTTCTAGAAAGACACTTAGAAACAGTTAATTCATTGAACCCAACATTTACACAACGAAACTTTTATTCTTCTGGACCATGACATAATTAGTGTTTTGGTTTGAACATTGCTACCTATTCAACTTCATTTCATCTCCCTAATCTTCAAAGAATTATTTTAAGTAATACTCTGTAGAAAATGAATAAAAACTTTATATATCTCTGTTTTTGTGCAACGACACATGGTAGATTCTTTCACAAAATTAAAATTATTTACGACCTGTTATTTTGGAATTACACGAATCTTCCTTCAGAATTTCTTGCTCCAAATTTCCATACTTGAACTTTCAACTTGAAACGCAACCACACTTAACCATTCTCGTTTATTTATTTTTATTAATTTATTATTATTTTTATATATATGAATAGGCAAATCTCAACATGTTCAGATTCCAAAATCCAAACGTACAAATACAAAAGGACGATCAGACGTGAATGCGTTTGGGATATTGTGCACGTTATGTCAACAGAATTCAAACGTCTCTTATTTCTGTCCTTTTGTTCGGAGAATAGCTCTCACCCCTGTTGGTTATGCAACCACGCTTTTTTTTTTTAAACAAAAATCACTCGGGGAAACAGAATCTGTTTGAAATATCGACTTGGCGCAAACGAATTATTGTTACCTGCTTGAAAGTCGTCAAATTCATGCACATTTCGGTCTACCTTTACTTCAGATAATTTCTGGGAATCCCCTAGTTCCTTTGTGGAATCCCTTGCACAGCCATCGCACAATTTCGAAATATGCATTTTTGGATAGAGCAGGTTGGAAGTCTTTGGGGGTACCTTGTCGCCGCAGTTCTACTGTTAATGGTATTGGAAACATCAAGCTCTTAATTTCATTTTCCCACGCTTTCGTTAGCTTGTAGCTCCGAAACTAAGCGGAATTCGACAAATTACAAACACACATTTTTCCTTATTTTGATGAGAATTTCCCGTTCCTAGAGTTTTGACAGTGAATTTTCGTTCACCCTGTATTTATGACCTTTAGACATGGGAACGAGGTCCAGAGTCTAGCAGGGGTGTAACTAGGCCGGAGCCCACGGACTCAGGGGCCCCCGTCGACTTTGACCTGAATATACGAAAAACGTAAATGCTAAATTGAGTCCGTCAGAAAAAGTATTTTTGGGGAAATGAACAAATAAAAAAAAAATAATAATAATAAACCGTGGTAGTGGTAGCGTACTGGTGGTGTATTAAGGGTTAGAATGGAGATATGTTTCCTTCCCCCGCCTCCCTGCTCGACTCGTGATGTCGGTGTTTTTCGATTGAGACTGTCCTGGTACACAATGGAGTATTTGTGTTTCCCAATAATTAACGGCAATGCGTTTAGTTGTAACAATCTTATTGTAAATAATTGACGCGAAACCGTTGTCGGTGGGATTGATCTCGCTTGTCGCCAATCTGATATCTGCTTATTGTGACTGTTCTTGGACTGTCCTATTGTTTATTTAATTACAATAATTCTGATATTATATTTAAGTTTGCAGGTTGTATTTTGAGTTTACAACTATTTGTTTCTACCACAATGCACCCTAAAATGACCAATTTATCATTACCATTATTTTATTTATTTATATTTAATTCAGCCTTCTTTGTAGTCAATTATTGTTCAATGATATACACTACAGCTACAATACTTTCTTTTGTTGATTTTTATGTTATGGATGATATTGCATATGCTGAAAAATATTTGTATGTTTTAAATTGATTCCGAATGTTTCATTTGTATTTGTACATTGTGCACATTAATTTGATGTTAAAAGGGAAGGATGAGGCCTCTCCCCGAAGGGAGGAGTTGGTCTACTGCTCCCA
>JAGDQP010011649.1:36769-52426 GCA_022664845.1 Lepisma saccharinum
TACAATTAGGCCTATGAAATGTAATGGTATGAACCTATGTAGCTCCTGTACATTATTGTTATTCATATGCCTAAAATAAAAGAAGGCAATTATATGACCTACATTTTCAAGGTCCTGGGGGCCCGCTGGCAAATCTCTGCCCTGAGGCCCTGCTGGGCCTAGTTTGAATATATACCTGCATTAGCTAGCCTGGCTACGGAAAGGCTGTAGGAATACCTCAGATAGGATGACTGGCCACTGGATTCGAATCTAGGACCTCAAATACGAAGGTTGTACAAACTGGCTGCTTGGTGCTTATTTCTCAGCATCAATTCTGTGTTTTTTTGTACTGGGTATATTTCTGAGTGATTTTGTAGACCCCTATTAATACTGACTGAATCTATGATATAAAAACTTCAAATCTATGGAATGGTAACTGTTGCAGTAAATTAAACCGCTTAGCAGAAGCTTAATTCCATCTCGAAACACGTTTCAGCAGCTTGTTAAGGCCACAGTCACTGGCGACAGCCTTGCATATGCCACGAACAACTATATAGCAACATATGCAAATATTTTCCCATGGAGCTCTTTCTTCGATTTTCTAACCAATAAAACGTCTTTTGAGGCTAGATCTGCGCAATACACTGGATGATTCAACAGTTCGAACTCTGAAGCAGATTTTGAGACAAAAAGTTAGTATTATTATAACTGGTACGTTTATATGCAAAGAGACTGTGGAATTAGTATTCCATTCCGAAAAGCTTGACTGTACTGATTGACAATATACAGACGTGCACCATGAGTTAAAAAAATAACTTTTTTTTATCACTTTAAGCAAAAATATGATTCTTTTCTTACCCAAAGATTACAGCAATAACGTTCTAAACGATTTACGTCGTAGTTAGTTAGCATACTTTTATATATATTAGTATTTTGAGAAATTATGTTGAATGACCCTGGATGGTCGTTTGGTTAACACGCTTTCTGTGCGCGTGATCCCAGGTTCAAAACCGGCGCAAGTCCATTAAACGAAAGGATCGGCTTCTAACAAAAGCTGTAAGTCCCATTCTTCAAACGCTTACCTGTAATGTTTCCAACGCGACGAGATTGAGGCTGTCTCATTCTCGAGGTCTTGACTAAGAAAGATGTATAGGGTGTCCGAAAAGTCCCATCCCATCAACTTTGAACAGTGATAGCAGAAGAAGGTAATGTGGCAGCTGAATATGGGCTACACACAAATAAAGTGTCATTCTTGGAGATATTTTTTTTTTTCGAGGAATTTGAATATGAAACATATCTAATGTCGGAGAGAGATCCCGAAAGGTGTAAATAAAAAGAATTACCGGAACCCTAATTTTATTTAACAATCTCTCTAAAATTCTGTGATTTGGGTACTTTTTTATTTTTCTTAAGTTCGGCGCGTGTTAAATTATCATATGGGGCCGATGTGTGGTGCTTGCAGTATGCGGGATGACAGTATATGAACTTTTTATAACGACATCGCGAAATCTCAGTTTTTGGAGAATTTCTTGGCAACCGGCAACACTGGGAGCACCAAATAACTCAAATGATGTACGATGGATGTCTATGCAACATAACAAGGAAAATAACAAAATATAACAAAAAAACAAAAACAATTTTAGTGCAGTGCGGCGCAGTGTTGCCAACCAGGTAGGTCCGTAACTAGATTTCAGTACTTTTGGCAATAACATTTTATTATTGTTTGTTATTTTCGTCGTTACGTTGTATAGACATCCATTGTATACCATAATGATGCTCTTTGGTGCTCATAGTGTTACCAGTTGCCAAGAATTCCTCTAAAAACCACGATTCTTTTGTGGATGTTATAAAAGGTTGATTTAGTGTCATCCCACATATTGCAAACACCACATATCAGCCTAGTTTGATAGTCCAATCCATGCTCTTAAAATCTTTTTTGCTATGGCACGTACTTTAACACCTGAAAAGCTAATAGATACAAGTATTCATTTATTTGATGTGGCAACAGTTGAGATACTTTCTATTGCATTACGTTACCAGCAGCCAATCAGAATGGTATTAATATTTTCGTCTGCTATTATATTTTGCTTCTCCGTGATTGGACGCTGGTTGATACGTCGTCACCTCGGTCACAACGAGAACCACTCGCAACTGCTTTTTCATAGCCAATTAGCAGTGTGACAATTGACAGCTGAATTAGTGGTAAACCTAACAATTCCGCTGATCCCACAAACAGATGAATCACAGCAGCCAGTAACAAATTTTTTAACACTTCTGTGCAAGTGTAACATGCAGATTTTTGTCCAATCTTCTGCAACCGCGACCCAGTTTTCAAACGGTGTGCGATTTAACTCCCCTTTCCTTTGATTTTGTAGTGCATACTTCAAACATGTTGTACATCTGCTGGATGAATGAATTCACATCGACATGCCAATAGCTCTCATTTACATTTAGCAAACAATGGAAAACAATGCACCGTTCTAGTACTAATCGAGGAAATCTGAAAAGGAGGGGAAAAATTGAAAAACAAAACAAAAAACATTTGCATATGCATTTCACCACGAACGCATTTTGCTCGTTTTACAATTGTATATTATTCAGAGAAGATTTTTATCAGTCTTTTTAAATGCAATGCAACGCAAGACACGGAAAACGAAAACACTAAAAATTCTGAATTAATAATGAATTCTGAAATGTTAAAATGAGTCGTCTTCTGTCTTGTGAATAGCAAGAATATCAATGAATCCATTGAGAAATTCTATTGAGAGTGAGTGCCCCTGAAGAAGGTAGGTACGAGATAGAACGATAGAAAACAATAAAAGAAATACGTATTTGAATGAAAAAAAAAAACGGAAAGGATGTACAAAAATAAATGAAAAAAAAAAAGAGGTGATTCTTAGAAACTGTACCATTTTCATTCTAGAGAATTTTTTCAAAGGAAGATCTTAATGGAGAAAGTGGGCATCAGGCAAATTTATTATTTCTTTCGTAAAAATGGACTACACAAGTATCCATGTTCCCTGATTGCAAGAGGTTAGCACGTTTACTTCTTGTACACCTGGTCACGGATTCAAGTCCAGTGCGGGTCCATTGAATAGAGTGACTCCAAATCCACTTTACCAAACTCTGTAGGTACCGTATTTAGAAGCTCACCAGTTCGTTTCGCATGTTGATAACAATTCAATCAATCAATTCACGGACAAAAGCCATTATAAGTCTAATAGTCCATCAGTTAGACCACCAAAAAATGAGAAAATAACATCACAAAGAGGGAGGAGTTACAACAAGTATAAAATCGTTTAACATAGTCCCAGCAGTGAAAAAATGCATGTTGCCCACCCTGAATCAGTAGCTTTCTCAACATGACGGCCAAAAACAAAATGGTGGCATCAATTCTTAAAACCATCATAGTTCTCTCAAATAACATGTGTTTTAAAAGCTTTGAGGTTCAAGTACATGGTTTTCGGGGTTAAGGAATATGAATTTTCATTTAAAAAATGCGTTAACTGGGTTCAGTGTAGGTGAACTGCACAATTTTACCAAAATACAATGGCCAAAACAATAAATTTACATCAAAAACTGTGCGTTTATTTAATCCTCCTACATATTGCGGGATTGTACGTAAATTAGATAACATTCTTAACATAAGTATTATGTTTGATGTAGAAATATAGTCTAAAATCTCTGAATAAAGTAATTTACAAATATGTGTAGAACAGTAGTAGCACCTTTAACATTTTTTGCTCAGTATAATCAGCAATGCAAAATAATATGTGCCTCTGCCGCTGCCCACGGTAGTATTCTGGCATTTTCCTCGTCGTCAAATCTTCACGTAATGATTTCTTTGGCCGTTTCTGAGGGGGTTCTATTGCAATGCTAGATGGCTGTGTAGTTTCTGCTGCAGTAGTTGCTGAAGTCCCAGGTTCTGAAGACCAGACAATTGGTTTTTCCTTTAACATTGATTCGTCAGTTTGTCGTATAGCGATTATTGAATTTACACGATGTGATGTGCCACCACCTGTTAATGTTTGTTCTAAATTTTCAATGTTATCTGCAATAAGTAAGGCAACATCTGTCTCTGGATTCATTGACACTAGAAATTTATCAGGAAGTACCACATGTCCTTGTTTTTGTTTAGATATAACATTTAGTGCATATTCTGTTTCTGTCTAGTTCTTCAATGATATCATAGCTGATACCATGACCATGACTATTCAGGAGGCGTACAACTTCTGTGTTGATACACAGAGCTTTTACTACAGATGGGATTAAAACACGCTTAGGGGGTTTAATTTTACCTCGATAAACATTATACACGAGGACCTGGGCCAAAGAATTCTTTAAACGCAAAACCCTTGAACTGCATTGTGCGGAATCAGATGTGCCACTGAGTATAACTAATGTATCTCATCTTGGTGGTACATACAGAGAAATGCATTCAGGATGCAAGCCGTCTTCTGTTGGTGGCCATGGTAGCCTCTCACTAACATTTGAAATGTCTTTTCTGAAAGTTAGAGCTGCAAGATGCACTGTTCTATCTTCAGCTTGCATGTTGCGTAGATTCTGGCATTCCTGTTGCAGTTTATAATTTTCTATAACTAGCTTCTCAATGCTTAACGACACTGGGTACACTAATGTTCTTCTATGTTCAGTACTAACAAATACTAAGTTCTTGTCGTGTAATGAAATTTGCCTCATAAGGTTACTTCTTCTCGAGAAACTTAATTTTCCTCCTAAGTTTTCAACTTCCTCTTCCATAACTTTGACATACTGTTGAGAAGGAATAACTCGAGGATTCTTGACTAAGTCTTCTCCTAACTTTAACACTTCTACAAATGCAACATTTTCACAGTTCATTTCCAAATTGTCACTGCTTGGCTCTGTGTCATTCTGTTTGTGTATTATCCTAACAAAATTTCTGTAACATGTGAAATGATATTTAACTTCACTTGACACTAAGTCTTTAGTAGCAATTCCTAATATTCTCATAGCTAGTTCTGATTGTTCAATCTTTAACCTCAGATGTTCATTTGCTGCTGAGCGAACTGTGTTATCTGCTCTCAGCTCACGACTGTCAGAGAGTGGTTCACGTGTTTTTGCACCTTTAACATACTTTGTTTTCTCATAGAATACACATACTTTTGGCAGAATATTTGATGCTACACATGTTCTACTTGTCTTGCGACGTGGTTCCACATATTGTGATTGAATATTTTTTGAACCATGTTCTACAATGTACTAACAGATTCCTTGACCGAAAAAAACATGGAATAGAACCAAAAAGTTCATAAAATGCATGTTATTTGGGAGACTTATGACGGTTTTAAGAATTTATGTCACCATTTTGTTTTGGCCGCCATTTTGAAAAAGCCACTCTTCCAGAATGTGCAACATGCCTTTATCTAATGTTGGCACTATATGGAACAATTTAAAGTATGTTGCAGCTACTCCCTTTCAGTGATGATAAATTTTACTGAATCTGATAGACTACTGGTATAAGGGACATAATCCGAATAAAAAAGATGGGACATGTCGTGGGCAGTGCCTCTTAGGGCCCTTTTATACATGCGGGGAAAACGCGACGGTTTCACCGCGCGGAACCGTACCTTCTAACAAAAATCCATGTTTTTAGATGCACGTGTCTATACGAGCGCTTTCACAGCGCGGTTTGGCGTACATTTAAAAGCATGGGTTTGTTAGAAGGTGAAGTACTGCTCTTGTATGACTATAGTTTCTTTTAATATAACATGACAGTGAAAATATCTCTCCATACTGCATTCTTAAACACTTCACAATTTATACGCGAGCTGACTTAAAACATTTGAATGCCAAGCACGGTTTCCCTAGTAAATGGATCAACTGGACGCTACAAGTTCACCATGTATTTTTGTCCTTTTTGCTTCAAAATACCTCCTACGTACAGAAAGTGATCAACTTAAAACACAGCAGCAAAATACATATTCAAAGGCACTAAAACACTAATAAAAATATAAATACTAGTTTAAAAAAATAATATGTATCAATTTTGGAACCTGCAAGTTAACTTGTAGAAATCATTACAAACAAACCTATTATACAATTCCAGTGCTTAGAGAACAAAAAAAAAAGTGCTTTTCAAAGCGACAGGAGGAGATCAGGTTCTTTCACATCCGGACTACTTCCATTTAAAAGCTACGAACGGAAATTTCATCACAACAGCATTTTCTGTCACTGAGGCATGTTTGGCTCACTTTTACTGCACACAGTACGTACAGAAGGAAAAAGAATTTTCAGAAAAAAAAATAGAAAGAAAAGTCAAAAGAAACAAAAAAAGTTCATCGTCACACAAGTTTCCGGTCTATGGACTCACGCACGGCATAGCAATCATGCAGTATTATATGAGGCTTTGACCTTGCAATATTACTCATCTATCTCCCACGTAACAAAAAATCTTGACAACTAAATCATGAAGGAAAAGCACTTGCTTGTCTATTTTTTTTCCTTAAACAAAGTGGCTTTGTCCTTTACAGAAATCAGAACAGCGCAATTCTGACTAGCACGTGTGAGAGAGACTACGTTGCACCTCCCTTTCGGTAAAATCGTTATTCATTTCACTCCAAGACAACACACATGATCTCAACTAAGACAAATATTGCATAACACCAACACCTAGTCGACAAAATTTTCTGTCTTTTCCGCGTCATTTTTTTTTTTTTTTTTTAATTATTGAAATTTTTAATTTACAGTTTAGGAAACAAACGTTTAATGTCTTTCATTTATTTTTTGTCAAATTTAAGCTGTGCTCGCAAATAATAAGCAACTGTATTTTTAGTGACAAACGTGTATTTCATAACATGGTTGAGAAGGTTTCCCAATTCCTGATATCAGTGGTTCCTAATTTCGGAACATAAGGATGGTTCCTGAAGAGATATAATTATATACTACTACCAAAATATTAAGTCTTTTATTAAAAATCTTAGAACAAATTCAAGTTCAAGAAAACATAAAATGAAGCATGAACTATCGTTGCAAAGTATCTGACAGATATTTCGTAATATAAACAGAAATATGAGATAAGTAACTAGGCCTGGTAACTGAATAATAATCCTGGATTTAGCTTAAAACTTTTTTTTTTTTTTTTTTTTTTTTTACAGAATGACGTCTTTTCGAAAACTCAAAATATTTTCCCGCAAAAAAATCCGAATTTGTTTTTTATAACCATAAAAGATCCACCCGCGTTGCCTTGTAAACTCAAATATTGTACACTCTTATTCACAGAAAATGGCAGTTGGAAAATATTCAAATTTGGAAAACTTACACAATCTGGAAACACAAAACCATTATTATGTGACAAGCAGAACACGTACATTGTTTTTTTTATTAATATGCATATTATGAAGATTCGGTGTAGTCACATTGCGTTTGGTCATTTTCTATGAATCTGAGTGTATTTTCTATGGTCATTTTCTATGAATTTTCTCATGACAACTGAAAGAAGCAATTTTAAGGAGAAAAGAGAAATTTGCAACGAAATACAGAAGTCACTCTGACATTAGCAAAACCAACACTAAATCCGTTATGCCATCAAACCATTATATGAAACTCCAAGGCTGTAATTACAGAACAAACGCCCTTGTTTGTCACGGACAAATTTACACCTAAAATTACAAAATGATTACCTAAAACCAATAATAATAATAATAATAATAATAATAAGAAGAAGAAGAAGAAGAAGAAGAAGAAGACACAAAATAATGATGAATCTGTGGAGACATAAATAAATGTCATTTTCAGAAATCACGACACTTTTATACACAAGTAACGCGAAACATTGACTTTTAGTTAATATAAAATGAATGTTATCTCAACCATGAACTTTAAAAGAACTGCATGGGAGAAATTGCCAAGCACTATGGCGAACATACATTGATAAGACTGTATCAAATAACGAATATCGAATCACTGTCAGATATACTTCCCACTTTGAGCAAATAACTTTTTGTCTACAGAATTTGTTTTTTCGTTCTTAAGATTTTGGACGGTTCAAAACGTAAGCCAAACTGTACACGATTATATTCCATGCATTTTTTATAGTTCTATAAGAAGAAAATAAAATTTAGGCCATAATTATATTTAAAAAAAAAAGATGTTAGGCATTACATTGCAAGATTTTTTTTACAAATATCAATTTTCATGTTATTCCAACAACCCACATCTATAAACTATTGTCAAATTAAACGTCCTAAAAGAGATAATAAGGGTGTGTTACAAACTTGTAGCTGGGAAACTCTCGTAAAAAGAAGCAAAAGGACTAAAAAGGGTCAATAAACTCTTGGTCATCGAAAATCTATACCTTGAATCTTCTAAAGGCCCATTTTTAGGTTAAGATTATCGGAAACTAAAACAGTTCTAAGCCTATCGTTTCTTTCAAAATGTCCGAAAATTATACTAATGCTTATATCGCATCCATTTTGCAAAAACAAGGAACATATTTTACATTTATAAAGTATATCCTTCGGAGTAATGCAACCTACAATCACAAATTTAAAAACAAATATTTCTGTAATCTTAGCACAACGCGATTATTATTCAACTCAATCGAATCTATAGTTGTAGTTAGCGTGGTTTAGTCACAACTTTAATTGTAATTTAGTAATGTATCTAAAATCGGTCGATTTTCTGTAGACGAACACCTTTTTACTACTTTAGATAACAGTTTTCTACCATGGACGTTTATAATCCTTGTTTAAAAGCACTTTTTTTTTGTAATCTTGTAACCTTTTTAAATATTAGTAGTCTATAGACTAGTCGCCTACCAAATTTTGGAACTGGGTTCGATCAAGGCCACCACAATATAAAGTCTGATGGTTCAAATATGACGTCACCAACAGGAGGCCACGCTGAATTCCATAGGAAAAGTTTTAGTTATTTGTATTTGTGCACACATTTTCTGTGAAAACGTGAGGATAAATATGTCACCTACAGATCAAGAAATAATTGACGTATTGAATTAGATTGTGACGTATTGGAGGCGGATTAGCACAGCTTTAAAGCCTTGTATTTCTTGGGTAGTCTCGGTTCGATCCTTTAAGGGAGAGAATGTTTTTTGTTTTTTTTCTCATTAGTTTATCTTCATTTTTACGCGAAGTAAAAGAAACAGAAAAAGGAAATTATTTTCTCCTCTGGTGGATTGGTTCAAGGCCTGACGTTATGAGTAAGTAGTCTGTCTATCGATGTGTCTATTGTAGAGCTCAAGAACGTTTCACCGCGCAACCACATTACACATTTTATACTACAGAGTAGTGGTTCTGAATTTTTTGTTTTGGCGGCACACCTTAAACCCTGATCAACTATTGCGGTGACACACCAGATAGTACAAACTTTGGTAATTGTAGCGTAAACAGGGAGGAATCTTTCAAGAGTTCTCCACCAGGTAGTACTACTAGCCTCCAGAATCATTGGTTTATAAAACTAACAGGTTTCTTACACAGCCGGCTTTATACCGGCTCTTTCGTGGGCCACGGGTTTTCACAGGTGACGTCATAGAAATCTCCAAGGATGTTAGAATTAGAGGATAGGCTAAAATTTAAAAAAAAATGTAGATAAAAATGTCAGCCCGCCATCTTGGTGTGCTCAGATGAAGAAGTGTACGAAAACTGCCGCCAAACAATGGTTAATTCCATGGATTAGTTCTCAATAAAGACATATTAACATGTTGAATGCTTGCGTTTAGAATAAGTTTTATTAATTTTGATCTATCCTCTATGGCTGTGAACACGGTGGGAGAACGATATATCTTGTTCTCTAGCTCTATTCTGACTCGCCTTCTATGCAGGGTATGTTATAAAAATGATGGTCAAAAGCTGAAAGATGAATTCCTTGTACCAATGGACAGAAGCACCGTAATATATTGACAAATAATAACGAAAGGCAAATCAGAATCGAAGATCTATCGAAATATATTGTGTCTGAGCTAAGTGCATGGTTGATGGACTACAGGATAAAGGAGAATGTCCCGTATAAAGGGGAATGTCCCGTATAAAGGGGAATGTCCGTATAAGAGTTTCATTATCAGACAATTGACATTGACATGCAACGTAAGCCGTAAGCTACATTCTTCAATTGCAGGCCTAAACTTGACTCAAATAGATATAATTGAGTACATATAGCTTTGATTTTGATTTGCTACATGTCACGTTTTCATTTGTTCAGATACTACGTCATTTATGCCGATGTCTCGCCACATTTAGGTGCCTTTAGCTTCCAAAGTACGCAATGTATCCACATTTCTTCAAGATAACTTTTTCTGTTTCGGTCCAGTAACGGATCCAGATAGGGGCGCGCCCCTCAAGAGAAAATACTTTTTTTTTTGCATTATTTCAACAAGTTGTCTCAGAAAAAAGCTTCGATTTGTTTCCGGACAAATCTAATTTAGGATCTAGAAACATTTATTTTTGGGGTAACGGTGTCATATTTCATGGTAAAACTTAGCAATATAAGGGGTGTCATATTTCAATTATAGCGGGAAAATATTGAAAATGTTCCTAGTCTATTCCCCGTGCGCCCCTTCCTCACAAAACTCATGGATCCGCCACTGATTCGGTCTGAAGAATTTATACCCCAATTCACGACCATTACAGTTTAAACACCTGAATAGGTTAAAAAGGTAAAGCTTTCCCCTATGCGATATGCACGCGCAGTGAACGGCGCATGGGGGATGTGGAGGTAGTGTTCCACATTTTCTTGAACTACAGTACGAAGTGAAGTGGGGTGGTCAGACCCACGCTCGACCGCCTTTACCTTACCAAGGTGGCCAGGAGTACCAAGGACAATCTGGTATCCAATTTGAGAGGAGGCTGAGTGCGCCTCAGAGCGCCAGGTATGTGTTAAAAATCTATTTACAAACCGTCGACTGGATGACATAACGACTGATGCTTTGATTTTTGTTGTACTGAAGTACCGTAGTATACCATTCCTCTCATCATCTCACAAGATCTTGTATAACTAAAAAAAAAAAAAAAATAGCAACAGAAATATGGCACTTTCAAAACAACCGCTACCATTAAGTTCACTGGAAGCAAAAACTTTCTCTTGTCTTTTAATGCGTCACTATGTCAACCAACCGACCAAATGTAGAAGTGATAAATTGGCAACAGATAGGCAGACAAGATCGGCATTATTAGTTCTGTCTCCCTTCTTGAAAGAAAGTACCGTACCACAATTCTCATGATGGGGTTTCGTGCAAGCGTCTATCTCCACACTTGAGAAAGGAATTATTTATGTTATTTACATCATGTGCGATAGAATACCATCGCAGTATGATGAAGATTTTCAGCAGGAGAATTGTTAAAGGTATCAGTGGAAGATATTTAATAATAATAATAAATAAAACATACACATAAACATCAAAAGATTAGGTTGGTTTCACGTTTTAAACCCTGACACAAATATGAGGTTAAGTTGTAATTTCTTTTCTCTGTATTTTACCGCAGCTTGAGTTTCGTGTGAATCACTTTCAATAGCTTGTCCAACTTTCCATTTCAGAACTCCTCAGATAAATCACTGCTGGAATTTCACACGGAATACTATACCATGGATGTTTCACAGCCGCTTGTGTGTGTGTGATTCTATCATTGTCTGCTACCGAGACTTGATGGAAAATCTGTTAGCTCAGACTGAGAATAAATGTTTTAAATGCTACTCGGAGCATTCAGGGGTATATGCGGGTACATGGATTGTACTCATCTAATATTTTAAACATTAGCGTGTAGGCGCCTCAGCTTTTATACCCAAGTATAATAAAGCACGCTCCCAGAAACAGATATTAGTCCAATGTCTTGTGGGACAACATGTACAATCCCTGCAATTATACCGCAACTAATTTTATTACAAATACTTCTCGCATAAAGTTAGTGTAAAATGCCAATCTCTACTCCCTAAAAACGGTCTGTACCTCTGAACTGGGAGTACAAAATTCCAATTTTGTACTCCCAATATTAGACAGGCAGTGACGAAGCCACGGCTGGGTTTAGAGGAGTAGTTCTTTGCCTCTCAGTTCTTGGGAGGGAACAGATGGACAGAAGCAAAAAGAAGGTAAAATATGAATCTCTGGATCCATCACTGCCTCTGAAAAATAGGTAGTATAATGTACTTACAATTTGTGAGATTCAGTGATGGGCACAGGGATTCATATTTTACTATCTTTTTGTTTTCATTAATGTTCCCTCCCAAGAACTGGGAGGCAAAGAACCGCACCTCTAAACCCAACCCTGGTTTCGCCACTGCCTCTAAAAAATTGGTAGTGCAAAATAGGAATTTCGTACTCCTAATTCAGAGGTACAGTTTTTAGGGTGTAATTTCAGATGGAAGCATGATTTTAGTATATCTATAATACATTTTTCAATATAATACAGTTTCCAAATGTCCATTATTTTGGAAGGAACAGAAACACCGTTCCAGCCATCTGATTTCACCCTTCACTCGCTAAAATAATAAAAGACTATTTTGGAAATTTCATTAGCCATTTTATCATCAACTTTAGTGTCTAACATAGTAACTGCTGCTTTATTAATATAACTAACTTCGAATAAGAAGTACAAGCCTTTACACATAATTAGTAAGAAGAAATTTTATCTTACCTTTCCTGCAGGATTGCACTAAGATCCTTACAGAAGTCGCCGCCTTGTTTAATAAACCGTCGCAATTCTTCGAAACCATTTTGACCCTGAAAAACAAAAAAAAAAAAAATATTGTAACTAGGAATAAATTTTATCATCACATGAATATTTTACAAGCTAATCAAAATACATCTCATATTATTAATGGAGAGCGGGATGCACTGTCTACTAACCCGTTGATTGAACAGAGTGGAAGAAACAGAGTCAGAATTTCAAAGATATCCTGAAAGGACAGAACAAAACTAGTACGAACGGGAAGGAGAAGGTGGGGTTAATGCGGTGAGTAAACTTAACCACAGTAGCATATGACGTCTTATTAACGCTGGAACGTTGATTTATCCAAATCACGTTGAATAAATCGTGGAAAAAATAGGTGGGCGGAACCAGATCGTGAAGGAACCGAGAACCGAATGCTAAAGGAACTGGTTCTGGGTGAACCGAGAATCCGGTTCCAAAATCCGGATACTGGTATCCGGTTCCGAGATTAGGATCCGGGTACCAGGTTCCAAGATTCGGAACCGGATAGTCAGTTCCACTATAACCAGTTCCTTTAGAATTCGGTTCTCGGTTCCTTCACGATCTGGTTCCGCCCACCAAGTGCCAATCCCTAATCGAAAAGGGAGATATTTAACAGATTTTTCAATGTTAAATGAATGTTTTGCTACCGACAGTGAGACAGAGACAGATATACACAACATATTTTGAAGCTTTTTCCTAATTTCCATGTTTTATATTGTTTCCAAAAAATCTAAAATTAGAATAAATGCAGTCTCTTTCTCCACTTAAGAGACCCTTATCGGAGCGTAATCAATCTTTCGTATTTCACTGGCATTAGAATCGATCATAGACTGACATTTTTTTTAAGTGACATTGTTTTGATTTTGAAGCTTTTTAAAATTTATTTATAGTCTTTAAGTATCTATGACTCAGGCCGGGATAGGGAAGGGGAAATGATGTATGAAGGAGCCTGCCAAACCATATATTCAGGGTACCATCCCAGTATTTGCCTGGTGTATCTGAAAAAAAAAAACTTGGAAAAATCTCAGTCAGGATGGTGTAGGCCGTCCGAGAACGTAGTCTCGCAGCGACAGTCTGAGTATTACCAAGATTATAGTAAAAATTACATTGGCTGGCTTTAAAAACCTATCGGATGGTCACTATAGTGTTTTTTCTGCGCCTGTATTGTCGTTTTTCCGACACTCAGGTGATGATCACAACTTAACACCGGTTAACAGTACACACCGTATTCATTCTTTGTCAGGAACAAACAGGAAGGTTTCGACATCTAATGAAACATGGGTCTAATGAGCACGGAAGTTAGATAGCGAGGAACCTCCAGAGTAATGGTCCAAATTAATTCGTACACCCACTGTTGCTTTGCTTCTTGTGTTGTTCATCAGTTCAGCAGCTGGAGTTATTCATAACATCTTCCACTAAAGAGAGAGATCGCTATTGTGGAACGCTCTTGTGGCGCTGAACTGTGGGAATAAACCAACTTCACCCTGCACTGTCCAATAGATCTCCATGTATCATTAAAGAGTTTGCAGACATTCCACGAATGTTGGTATGAAATTCTTCTTCACCCTCCATATTCATCCTATTACTCTGCATCTTCTCCACAGTCACAGAGAAAAAAAAAAAACGCTAAAGACACAGACATTGGATGTGAAGTACATGTAGAAGAATTATTAGCATATACGACAAGATACCTTTCTTACCATGAGTTCCATCTTTGGCAGTTCGATGATAGAAATATATGGATGCAAGAGGAACACTATTTTGTCCACTTCATTTAAAAACTATAATAAACAACTGGATAACGAACTACTCTTTCAAATATTTCCATTTGAATCACCTGAATAGCGTTTCTTGTTTATTAATGACCTCCCGGAATTCATGCCCGATAATGAAAAAATGCTATTTGCGGATGACCTAAAAAAATATATTAAAATTAATTCTCTGGAAGATGCCATAAAACTACAGCATAGTTTAGACAACATTACTAACTAGTGTATTATCAATCAACTTCCAGCCAATACGAAGAAATGTAAAATCGTGAAGAACGGCAGTTCTTCGAGTGACGCTGACAAATGAGTCTGTTAGCGGCACTCTACGTATACAGCTAGTTTCGGATCTAGCGAACTATAAGCCCGATTTTGATGCTTGAACTGCATTTGATAGCTCTTTGCCATAATAACAAGACACAGAAAAAAAATGGGTCAGTAGAACCTCCCTGGGACCCTCCTAGGGCGGTGCGGAAAAAAATACCAAAATTTCACATTTCTGATGATAGCACTGACCCCAGACCATATAGGCGACCGAAACTTGCGGAATATTAATATACGCTTCAATACCTACCTCTCAAACGGTATATAACACGTGAAACTCGGTGTTGGGGTTCAAAAGTTACGACTTTTTTTCAGTCCAATCACAGAAGTTTCGGAAATGATAGAAAAGTTTGTCAGTCTTCTTGTTCTAGTCCCAAATGGTTAGTACCGGGGTGTCAATTGCGGGCCCCAACAAGTTGGGGTAAATCGAAGCTTATTTTTTTTTATAGGAGTTACCGTTTTCGAGATACCTTGGTCCAAAATCGATCTTTTGTATGAAGACTATGCACTTTTTTTTTAACTGACAGCCTTACAAAATAAGTGAAATCAGTATAACCCCCCTTTCGAGGTAAAGGGAAGAGTGACGCAAGAATTCTACTCACAAAAGAACTGATATCCATTTTGCGAGTGACTTTCTTTGTGTCACTATGGGGGAAGGGAGGATACTAAATCTCTTAATTTTATTACAAAGGAAACACTTTGTAGGCTCGATGTAGTTAAAGTTCTTGGTGTCACGTTTGATATGAAATTAACGTTTAACAGCCACAAAACAAATATTACAAATGAAGCTTTTAAAATGCTAGGATTTGTAATAAGGATGAGAAAAGAATTTAACATCGTTTCTTCATTAGAGGAAATGTACTATACTTATGTTCGTTCCAAACTGGAATATGCCTTTATTATTTGGATTCTCT